>JAQIXB010001191.1:0-11698 GCA_034697405.1 Mesoplophora pulchra
GAAATAATTATATGCATATTGAAAAAGAAAATTGTTCATTATATTCATAAATTATAATTAAACATTAGAATTTTTATATAATGAAATGATAAAATTGAAAGAATATACATATATACATGAAAGTATAGTAACATAAAGTATAGTATATAAATATGTATATATATATAAGTATGTTAACTAGATTACTGTTTGTTATGAACTAGATATAGATTACATGTTTATGTTCTAAGAATGTTACAATCAATTAAAGGGCATGTACCGAATTATGTCATCATAAATGTAGAAAAATTCAGGAAAAAATCGAAAACATTTTCCAGACCCATGCCTTAACCATAGAGCATATGCATTAATTTGAGAAAAGCCGTAATAAACATAACTTATCATTATGAAAAAAATTATAGTTTACGTTTATATTAATTATCTAAATACAGGTTAATTTTTATTTATTAATAATTTCGCACAATAAAAATATATTATTGAATTGAATTAAATTGAATAATAAATAAATTATAATTAAAATAAAGAATAAATTTTTATATAAAACTAAAATATATAATTTATTGAGATATTAACATTAACATTAACATATAAATTTTTATTATAAAACAGTATACTATAGAATGAGTCCTGAGGCAGGTCTTTCAGTGCCTTTATACGCGGCCGCTGCCGGCAGATTTGACTCTGATGCTGTCCCATCGCTTTCGAATGATATTCCCGATTCACCGAAATCCTCAAATTACAATAAAGTAGAAAGGGTTAGGAAATACTTTCCTGAAACTTGGTTATGGAATTCGACCATAGCCGGGTATGCATTAATACTATGCTCAACTAAATATTACTAAAATGCTAATTGACCTCAATGCGTAACTTGCAATTTATACGAAGCAGAAAATAACGTGCACAATAATAACAAAAATAACTAATATTTGGCATTATAAAGCTATTTAATACAATAATAATAATAATAATATGTTAATTAAAAGGCTAATAAAATAACTAATAAAAGCCCTAAAATTAACTCATCAATTAAACTATATGTAAGTTCATGGCATACCTGTATTTTAATTTTATGTCATGAATTTTATAGTATGCCTAAAGTTATAGTGATTATTTATTTGCTTATATCTGATTTAATGAATCAAATAGGATATGGTAAAACGCTATTTTACGGCCGGCCAAATACCGGCGTACTTTATAGAGGCCAAAAGAGAAAGGGTATGTTTAAATGCATTATTCCATACATAATTGAAATGAATGCATTAATGGGAAAATGCTTCGGGCGATGAATAACATAAGAATGCGAACATTTCCTTTTGCAGAAGAATTACGTGAAAACATACATTTGGACCATAGGATACTCGAAGAGCGCATTCAACCGCCCGATTTTAAAGTCTATGATTCTCCCGAAACACGCATTGTTCTGAGGAAACATTTCCCCGAAACATGGTTATGGTCAAATGCTACCGCAGGGTATTAATTGACATTTATTGAAATGAAATTATTATTATATTTTAAATTATATCGTAAAATGAATATTCATATATTTTGTAAAAAAAGAGTATAAAAGTTGCTGCTTTGTATCAGTTGCGGTAATTTGGGTCAATTATCAGTTTAGTAGTTTTATAGTGAATTATGATATATTTTGTATATAATAATTTTAGGGCCGATGGAAGTGCAGTAATTAATAGTATAATTCCTGACACAATCACCTCATGGATCATCAGTGCTTTTGCCATGGATCAAGTGACAGGATTGGGCATTGCGGCACATCCTGCAAAGGTGAGGTCATGATACACATAAAAAGAGAATAAAAAAATATTTTTGAAAAAAATTTAGGTCACGGTCTTCCGTCCGTTTTTCATTAAACTCTCTTTACCGTATTCAATAATTCGTGGTGAATCAATAGCTATTAATGCAATAATATTCAATTATTTGGATAAACCAATGGAAACTGAGGTTATAATGGAGAATAAAAAGGGTGATTTTGAGTTTACATATGCTGCTAATGAAGTGGATTCACCCGGTAATAGCAAAGCCGAAATGAAAAGGAAATACGTATCGGTTCCAGCGAATGATGGTGCATCAGTGTCTTTCATAATAACGCCCATAAAAGTGGGTTATATCGATATTAAAATGTCGGCCGCGAATCAACAGGCGGGTGATGCTGTCGTTCGGAAGCTGTTAGTTAAGCCCGAAGGTCAACCGCAATACTTTAACAAAGCAGTTCTATTGGATCTTAAAGATACTAAACCAATTAAGAGGAATATTTCGATCGTAATTCCTGAGAAATCCATTCCGGGCTCAGAAAGAGTATCAGTATCGGGTATCGGTGATATTCTCGGGCCGACGGTCAATAATTTAGATGATTTACTCAGAATGCCCTACGGCTGTGGGGAACAGAATATGATAAACTTTGTGCCAAACATAGTAATTCTCGATTATTTGAATCGTGCCAATAAATTAAGTCCGTCCATAAAATCCAAAGCGATAAAGAATATTGAAAGCGGATATCAGAGGGAATTGACATACAAAAGAGATGATGGATCGTACAGTGCGTTTGGGTCTAATGATAAAAGTGGAAGCACATGGTTAACTGCATTTGTAACAAAGTCCTTTATTAATGCAAAACCATTCGTTGATATCGATCAAAAAGTGATAGACAAAGCTATTGAATGGCTCTTTAGTAAACAGAATAGTGATGGTAGTTTCACGGAAAGTGGTGAGGTGCATAATAAGCGTCTTCAGGGAGGGTCAGAATCATCTGCTTCATTAACAGCATATGTATTGATTGCGTTACTTCAGGACCGTAATATTAAAGTGAGCCGCAGAACAGAAATAGCACGTGCGGAAAGTTATATATGGAAAGAGTTCGCAGCATCACGAAATCCCTATGATTTGGCAATAATCGCCTATGCACTGCAATTAGCCGATAGTACATATAAAGATAATGCGTACAATCGTATGTTGTCTTTTGCCAAAAAAAGTGCTGATTACACATGGTGGACAGACAAAGACGAATCCAATAATAACACCGATAAACAATCCGCACACTTTTTCTATCCCTCATCCAATGACGTCGAAATGACAGCATATGCACTCATGAATATGGTATCGCGAAGTGATATTGACAGTGCACTTTCAGTATTACGATGGTTAATATCACAACAAAATTCCAACGGTGGTTACTCATCGACTCAGGATACAGTGATAGGTATTCAGGCGTTAGGTTCTTTGGCACAGAGAATTTCCACCGCTACGGTATCACTAAACGTTAAAATGAATTACAAAGCCGAAGATGAAGAAAAAAGTAAAACCATGAAAATCGAAAGCAATAATCAAATGGTATTGCAACGCATTGATATGCCCATTTCCACTAAATACATCGAAATTGAAGCATCAGGCTTTGGATCGGCGATAGTACAGGTCTCATGGCAGTACAATTTGGCAGTGTCCGCAGAACAACCGGCGTTTTTCCTAAATCCACAGATCGATAAAACTTCAAATGAAAACTATCTTCAGCTAAGTTCATGCGCATAGTAAGTCATTAGTACAAACATATTACTCGTTTATTATGAATAAGTAAATGATAAACTAATAAATTGATGTTATCTTTAGTTATAAGGCAGGAAATTCCACAAATATGGCTGTGATGGAAGTAGAACTTCCCTCGGGATATGTGGCAGATGTGGATGCTCTTTCGAGTGTGACCCGCGTCAAAGAGGTCAAACGAATAGATACTACGAATGGTGATACTAATGTAGTGATATATTTTGACAGAGTACGTATTTTTTGCAATTATTGTTGAGAATAGATTTAAGTGTGTCATTAAATACGTTATAAATTGACAGATCACCCGCAATGAGGTGTGTGTGACGGTACCCGCACATCGGACTCATAAAGTGGCGAATCATAAACCGGTTCCAGTGACAGTATACGATTACTATGACCGATCGCAGAGTGCACGGATATTCTATGAGCCGCGTGAAGCAAATGTAAAATCATTATATTAATGTCATGATAAATGAATATTTTAGATGACGAATAAATGATATTATGAATTTGGTACCATCATATTATTTTTCTATTTTTAGATTTGTGAATTATGTGATGATACCGATTGTTTAACAAAATGTAAGTCCCGTTATGCGTCCCCACCACAGGCAGCGCCTCCGAAAGGTATTTTCAGTGATTTAAACGCCGGAACGGGTCTAAGAGCGGCATATACCGCTCTGCCAATAGCTGTTAAAGTCTTTTTCGTGATTCTGGTCAGACATGCATTGGCATTTACCATTATGGATTGATTTATACATCATCAATTACTGTATTTTTAAGTGCCTATTTTTGTACATTTATCATTTTTATTATTATTATTTACACATTTATAACTCTTTATATTATTATTAATTTACATTTTTGTATTTAAACGAAAGAAAAATGAATTTAAAAATTAAAATTTATATATAATTTATAATAAAATTGCATTTTCATTTACATTTTCACAAAAGTAAATCGGCTAAATATTCATCGAATTCCTCATCAATGGACTTTTCTATATCTGTTGATTTTGAAGATGCGCTCCAAACATTTGAACATTTTTCTGAATTTTTTTCATCATCTTTATTCTCACATATGACACCCGAACATTTTTCATCATTTTTCTCATTATCACATGGTCTTTCGTCATCACTATGTTTTGCTGATTTATGACTAATTTGAGAGTCATGTTTTTGGCGTTTATTAAACACCTTTCGTTTCGCCTCTTTTCTTTTGTGATGATAGTTAAGTTTATGTGAGCATAGTGGGCACAGTCGTAACTTTATGAGAGCGTTCTTTTGTTGGTTATGTTCGGCATAAGAGAAGTTTACCTCCCAACTTTTGAGGCTTTCCCTTTCGGAGCATGTTTTTTCTCCGCATGTGAATTGTCCTTTACCATCGATTACTTCTTTTTCAATGCGCCATCGCATCGCCACTTTATTATCCTTATATCGGCTCAAATCGCAAATACAATACTCTTTAAAAAGTTTATCATAATATATTTTCGCGATTTTTTTCCCGAATGTATCGATGTCTTCGTCGTGATCCCATAAAAATCGGTGATTATCTCTTAAAAGATCATATTCTGTTTTGTCTTTGGACGTGTCACGTGTCAATTTCGAAGTGCATCCGCGATGTGTTAATATGTATTCATTGACTAACAGTTTATGACGTGAATATGCGTCTAAAGCCAAAAGATGATACCGTCGTTTACGACTCTCATCCTTTGAATATTCATCGATTAACACGTCTTTAGACGATTTTTCGATTTTCAATTTTTTCGGTTTTAATTTTTCATTTTCTAATGATTTCGCTCTTTTGTCACTTTCATTTTCAGTATCAAATGCTGAATCATAATCCGCCATCGTATTTAATATGAGATTATTTTACATTTAATTTTACATTTATATTTTTATTATAATTAATTATTCATTAAATTATTTTTTCTAAACATTTACTTAAAAAACTAAAGTGATAAAAAATAAGTAAACACTTTTAGTATATTATGAAATGCGGAACATTCTTTGAATATGATTAACATTAATGGAAATTAAATAATTAATTAATGATTAAACATAAACATGATAATATGATTCGCGTTAAAAATGCAAATTCCAAAACATTATATTAAAGGGTATGAATAGTAAATTTATGGAATATTCCAATGAATTCCTTTCTCATTCCATTGCATTCCTCCACTCTTAGAATAAGTAGACCTTAGTTGAGAAAATGTTAGATTATTCCAAATATGGGATATCCATGGTCATTGATTAAAATAGAAAATGATCATTTAATCAAAAGAAAGAATGATAAAGGAATAAATAGAATAATTCTGGAAATTTCCATTCGTTCCTAACGCAAAATTCCCTTTCATAGTTCCTTTGCTATGCTGACCTTAATCATGCTGATAAAATGAGTATGTTTTGAAAGCATCCAAAAGGGGTCAGCGCTGAGCATGAGTCATATATGTATGGAATAGAATTGTATTGTTGTGTATGACAGCATTGGCATTTCATTGGTGTGGTCTCTTTTAGTCTCTTTATATCACTATGCTATAGAATAGTCTTTAGTATTAGCAGTATATTCCAATTGAGTGATATTCACATACTTAACAGACACACACACAGACACACATTTGAGTACACTTTTATTAGAGTATATACGAATTTTATATCTAAAACTATATAATAGTATCATTGAGTGTGTATTCAGCGTGTGCTGTGTTATTAGAGAGTAGTATTAGAACATAGTTAGAATTGACTAACATAAGGATGGCAGAAACGACTAATGACAATAGTAAAACAGACAATGGTAAGCAAAACGATCAACAGAACGGTGAAGAGGCGTCACCACCGCCGGTTAAAGAGATGCGCGCCATCGTATTGACCACATTCGGAGGACTTAAGTCGGTTAAAGTGCAAAAGAAACCCGAACCTCAATTGGCCGACGGTGAAGTGTTAATCAGAGTTAAGGCATGGTATGTTCACTTTTGCCATTTTTACGTTTATTACTATGTGTTCATAGGTGACAATTTGATTCATGCATCAAATGCATGAATGTCACACATGAAAGATTATGTCTCTTAATGATGATGATGATCCATTATCATTCATTATGGAGGAATGAACTCTTTTCGTTGACTTTCGTTTTCTTTCATTTTCCATTAAATATTAATGACGGCACTTTTCGCACATAAATTACTTTTATTTCATTTTCAATATGAAATGCGCTTTTAATTCAATTTTATCTCTTTATATATAAAGAGATAAAATTAAATATATACATATATACATTTACATATATAAAAAATTTACTTTCGTTTTGTGGTGTCATATATAAGAACATAGTAATATAATAATATAAAAAATGTGATAATTGTGTCGTTTTTTAGCGGATTGAATTTTCCCGATTTAATGCTGCGTCAGGGGGTTATCGATAACCCTCCGAAAGCACCTTTTATCATGGGATTCGAATGTGCGGGTGAAATTGAGGCCGTCGGTGAGGGTATCACTGACCTGAAAGTCGGCGATAGAGTGTCCGCTTTGACTGAGTCCCGCGGTTGGGCCGAATTAGTTAATGTGCCCGCAAAATACGTTTATAAAATACCCGCAAAAATGAGTTTTCAGGATTCTGCCGCCATTACCATGAATTTCGTTGTCGCATATGCATTGCTCTTTGATATTGGAAATCTGAAGAACGGTCAGACGATTCTCGTCCATTCCGTCGGCGGCGGTGTGGTAATGTCCCATACATTCGCACATTTTAAGAAATAAATTAATAGAAATGTGACATTTAGGGTCAGGCCGTTGTACAATTGGCTAAAACCGTGAATGATGTCACCATAATTGGTACGGTGTCTAAACAGAAACTCGAAAACGTTAACGTTAAAGATAATGTTAGTCATGTTTTGGATCATGCCAATGATTATGTTCAGGAAATTAAAAAGTATTATTATAGCATTATATATGATGACATTTATTGATTTTTAATTACATTAAAGGATAACTCCCGATGGCGTCGATTTGGTATTAGACTGTCTTTGTGGTGATGATGCGAACAAAGGTCAAAATCTGTTAAAACCTTTGGGTCGTTACATTCTCTACGGTATGTCAATATTTACTTTTATAATTTGAGAGTTTAATAAAAATGTAAAAACATTTCATGATTATTTATTATTTTTAAAATAAAAAACACATAAAAATTATATTATATAAATATTGATATTAATGTACATATTAAATATTTTACTAAAAAATAACAAATTATAGATAACTTTTGATGTAATATTTAATGCATGTTATTAATGTTAATATTAAATTGCATATTATAGGTACGTCATGTATTGTTGCCGGAGAAACTAAGAGCTTCTTTAGTTTTGCAAAATCTGTAAGTATTATATAATTGATTAACTATCTTTGGATTTTATTTTTTAGGAGTGTCCAATCTAACCACAGGAGAGACTAAGAGTTTATTTACTTTAGCAAAGTTTGTAAGTTAAAGGATAGTTCTAGTAAATGTATGCTTAGATAAATGGTTTTTAATGGTGGTAGTCTCTGGTAATAGCGTACTTAATTCTATAACGACATCATTAACATTAAAATAACTCCTTTCATAAAAAGCTACTATTAACTTAATAATAATAATATTTTATTGAAATGCTATTAAAAATAGAATAGATATTTAATATGCTAATAAAATGTTGTTTCTAGTGGTGGCAAGTGGATAAAGTGAATCCCATGAAATTATTCGATGAAAACAAATCTGTTGCGGGTTTCCATCTCCGCCATTTGCTGTATCAACAGGGAAAGCATGAGTATGTTCGTGGTGTCGTGGAGAAAGTGTATAAACTGTATCAGGATGGTAAAATCAAACCCGTCGTTGACTCAACATGGGCTTTAGAGGACGTTTCTGAGGCTATGCAAAAGCTTCATGACCGCAAAAATATCGGGAAAATCGTTTTGGATCCTGCACAAGAACCAAAGCCAAAGCCTCCGGAAGAAATCGTGGAAAAGAAACGTAAAGGAAGTGCTAAGGATAAGGATGTTAAAGATAAGGAAAAGGTTCAAAACGCAGAGAGCACTGATAAAGCTGAAGATGGGGAATCATCACCGACAGCGAAGTAATGATCTGAATAATTATTTTGAGGGATGTTCAAAACCGCCCTAAACTTAAATTTTTAAATTATGTTTTAAAATATTAACATTTTTCATTTGTCCTGTGAATGTGAAGGATATTTCCATTGTTGCATTGTCCATTGGCATGTTATTTGTGATTAATATTATATATAAATATATACATTAATAATTATTAAGCGATTATGATATTTTAATTGTAAAATGCATTAATTAACATTCCAAAAGTTTGGATATTTCCAAACATTCAGCAGCGCAATGCAATTGTTGCTCATATATGATATTTTTATTTACATTAAATCGTTGTTTTTACTTTTTAAACATATACTAATCCTATCGAAATATTCATTTTATTTATCTCAACACTTTTTTACGTATTAAACATATATATTTTAATTTTATTATATCTCTAGTCTATAGTCTACATTTACTATTATATTCTCATACTCAAAAATCTCCATAGTATAGTTGACAATTATTTGTAAACAAAAAATATTTGTAATATTCTCAATTATTAAATTTATATATATAAATCTATATCAATATCAATATATATTATACTATTTTCATATTAATTTTTATTTTGAATTTTTATTATATGATCTCCAAAGAGCTGAATGAATGCCATTTTTTTAACATTTTAACATCTAAATTTTTATGCTTTATATATACATGTAATATGAACAAAAAGTGTCCGATAAATATCTTTTAAATGATATTTATGCTTTGTAATCGTGTAATTCAATGTTATAAATGAAATAATATACTAAAATATATTGAATGTAATAATGTAATATGCGTCATTTTGAAAATGTATCGAAATATAATCAGTTTATTATTATAATTATTATAAAATAATAAAATTAAAATGTTAAATAATTTTCAAATTATGTAAAAGCATTGAAAGGTTTTAAGATATTATAGGCATAGCTGATGACGATGGTGAATTTTCATCATCATCATCTTCGAGTAAAATCGCTTCTTCGGCAGTATCAAAAAGTCTCTGTTTAATATCATTTTTTACATTGGGATTACCATCACCGGTTTCATTCATGTAATCGATGGTATTACCTGAAGAATCTATGAGATCGTGAATGGTGACGATACTGCCGTGTCTTTGAATGATCCCCGCACCATTACAGTTTATCTCACATTTTTCAATATTCAAATGTGCTTTTGATAATGCGACTAAAGCATTACGCGCACAGTTTGATCCGTTAAAAATGCAATTCTTTAATGTTAAATGACCCGAATGAACCATCATTAAACATTGGATATCGGATGAGGCTTTAATTGTAATTCCATCGATAGTTATATTTTCCGCATTACAATTAATGAATATATCTCCGACAGTTTCGGAGCATATAACAACGATATCGTGTTCTGAGCCGCCATAACCACGAATGGTCAGATCATGTTCGATCCATGGAATGTTTCCGCAGTGATAAATTCCCGGGAAAATGCATATCGTTTCACCACTTTTGTACATATGAAACGCTTTTTCAATTTTCGTATGAAACAATACTGTAATGTTTGGATCATTTTCCTAAAATGTAATTATATTAATATATAATGTAATTAAATGAATAGCATTTTATATCAGTTTACATCATTAGAAACATTACATACATACATTCTATATCTTAAGCTAATTTAGGTTTTAAAAGAGTATTTTGACATAAATATTATTAAATTAAATTAATTACATTTAACATCTGTGCTAAAATATCGGCTCCAAATTTAAGTGAAAATTCTTTCGCCACAATATGCACATATTTCTTTTTCGGATCATAATTATCATTTTCATCATCCGTTTCAAAATGACTGTGATTAATATCATTTGCATATTGACGCAAATGACGGTCCTCCAAAATTTTCATTTCTCTTTCGATGTCCTCAATTCTGAGCTTTATTTTAAGCGCTTTACAAATGGCATCATCATTTGTGACCATCGGATCGGAATTTAAATCCATTGCATTGCTTTTCATTCCGATGCCATTCAATTCCATGTCATTTCTCAATGAATCCAATTCACGTTTACATTTCCATGATTCATTCAGTAATTTCTTTATCCTTTTAACGGTATGCTCCGGAATTATGTTCTCAGTCATGTCAAAGATTAAATCTAAACGTTGATTCAGATAAAGATCGGCAAAAATCTCATTTTTCACGGGTCTCATTTCATCCCACGGCCGCCATATATTATTAAAAAAGTACCGAACGTGTTCTATAATCATGGCCGTATTATAATATTGTTCTTCAGTATCATTATCGCTGATGACGAATAACTCTATAATGGGGATGCGTATCAATTTCGTCTCTTTTATTAGGATCTCAGTTTCGTCGAACTGTTCCATTGTAAGTTCTTCCGGCAGTGGTGACAAAAGCCGTAAAAGAATCACGTCCGCTTCAAGTGAATCATGTGTAACGTCAATCACTTCGATTTCGAAATCACATTTAAACGATATATGTGCAGAATTAACCGATGGTCTCCAAACCCCACGCCAACCCACGGGCTCAATACCTTCGGTCACATAACGACAGAACGCATCCGATACTTCCTCTGTGGTCACATCCGAAAGAATGTAATTGTAGAGTGTGATTAATTCTGAGGGTTTTTCAAATCGCACTTTATATATCGGCGGACAATTATCAAACGCTTCAAACGTTAAATTCATTTTTCTATCTTCAGACTGCATTTAAATGCAATAATTTATCGTTTAATATTTAAAGAATTATTATAAAATAATTTAACATTTAAAATTTTATGCTTTATTTATGATGCATTAATGTTTTTCTTTAAATTTAACGTTTTTTTTAAATACAAAAATATAATTCGATACATCATTTTACTATACACTAATAATAATACTAAAATTCACGATATGCTTTATTTGTGTATCAATGTTAATGTATTAATATATTGTTTATGTTAAATAATGAATACAGAAACATAAACAATAATAAAACAATAATTAAACATCATATTTATGTATAATTTATTTCAATACGTACCAAACAATAACAATTCC
>JAQIXB010001192.1:0-11697 GCA_034697405.1 Mesoplophora pulchra
CACTTTTTTTGAATCTTAAAAAAATGATCACCCCTCGCGATATAAGACCTGTGCTCTTATGTGAGGTAAAACGGTATGAATTTGCATTTAATTGTAAATGATTTAAATATGAATATGTATATGTTCGTATTAAAATACACCTTTAATCATATTTTTGAATATATACGTAAATTCAAAATGATAAAATGACATTAAAGTGATTATTAAAATTTATAATTACGATAAATTCATAAACACATTTTCATATTAATTTCCATGTTTACGTTCACATACAAAAATTGCGCATTTAATGTTTAATAAATGGAGGAAATACGACAAATTCCTGTCTTTGTCCATAGTATTAGTTCTATTGCCATTGCCACATATGAGTGAAATGCAAACATGATCCATTCACATGAAAGGGCGTTTCATATATACATTCATCGCTTTGATATGCGATTATTGCATTATATTAATATTTTGCATCATTTAAGACATCTTTTGCATGACTTAAAACTTTATAATTAATGTGAATGCGCTTTTAAATTCATTTAATTCTTAAAATATATTAATTATTTATGTATTATAAAATGCAAATTTTGCCATTAATGTTTTCATGTATCAATGGACTGTTCCAATGCATTGTTTGTGAGTCTAATGCCGAACGATGCTGTTATGTTATAAAAGATGCTTTAAGCGTCTTTCGGGCGACGAACATCTGTCATAAGCGCACGTCCAAAACTAAACGCAGATGTGTGACTCATTATTCTTTTCATTACTGTAGTTTATGCTCACTATAAATACACTCTATACTTTAGTGAAGACAATGTACATATGCACTATTATTTGCTAAAAATAAGAGAAAATCTATTTATTATTATGCATTAAAACATATAATTTTAAAGAACATATACCCGATTTTCCCTTTCATCATGCTTATCTTACAATAGACTTATTTATTTTATATGAAAAAAGACTAAATTTATAAATGATTAAAGCATAAAATATTATACATTTTCATATAATTTTCAGTGAAACATATTTAACACGTTTTTGTGATTATATTAACGTTATAATATCGTGTTTTATATAAAATATAAATACGATAATAATGCACATTAATATATGCTTTATATTTACTGTAAATAATTGGTATTAATACATGATTTATAAGTCATATGCCATATATTGGGTTTTGTTATGTCTTTTTTTGTACATAGAGATAGATTCACAAATGACTTACGAATTATGAAACACTCCCAAATCTACTTTCATGTGTTTGATCACGTCACGTGACTCTCACATGTATTTGATACGCATTTAAATACAATTAATATTTAATATTTAAAATGAGTAATTTTTTCCGTCATTTTTTATTTAAATTTAAATCTCATTCTTCATCATTATGCAATAATTATGTAATGAGAGAATGTCATGGTAATGCCGTCGCTGAAGTTACGTTTAGTAATGGGTATGGACATTTATTTTTTATTTTAATTTTAAGATCTTAACACTGACCATATATCCACAGACGTACGTTACGTTTTAGTACGGGTAAAATGGCGAAATTAGCCGATGGTTCAGCTGTGGTTCAATCGGGAAATACCAATGTGATGGTTGTTGCGGTGTCTAAAACTAAATCCGGACCCACATCCGATTTCATGCCATTAACGGTCGATTATCGGCAAAAAGCGGCCGCCGCCGGACGTATTCCGACCAATTTTTTACGCCGCGAAATTGGGGCATCGGAAAAAGAAATACTCACGTCACGTGTCATCGACAGATCGATACGTCCATTGTTTCAAAAGGGATATCATTATGAAACACAAATCGTGTGTAATCTGTTATCTGTCGACGGTGTCAATGATCCCGATATCGTGGCCATTAATGGGGCATCCGCAGCATTATCCGTTTCCGATATACCATGGGATGGTCCCATCGCAGCCGTTCGCGTGTCGATTATGAAAGACAATGATGTGATCGTAAATCCGTCACGAAAAGAGTCATCCGAATCTATGATGAACTTAATTGTCACGGTTAAGGACAATGGTAACATACTGATGATGGAAGCATTTGCGAATGAACCCGTACATGAACAGTATTTACTAAAAGCGATTAAAAAAGCGATAAAAGAATCACATTTAATCATAAATGAAATAAAAAAATTGCAAAAAATCGCGGGAAAAGAAAAAAGGACGCCTCAAATTATAATGCCGAATGATGAACATTATGCCGCCATTAGACAGTATGTATTCTATCATATGCTTTTACATAATTTTGTACTTAACTTATATTACGGGAGAATATGGAACTTTATTCCTCAATATATAAGACCCTTTTCTTTTGATATTTTTTATAAATATTTTGAACTTTTCCTATGAAATAAACTTAACTCAAATTATAATATCGGATTAAAAATATGAAATGAGACATTTATTATATATAATTAGAACATCCTTTTGCATGAGTGTATTTGAAGTAAAAGAGTGTGTATTAACTTTAAAATATAAAAATTAATTTTTAAATTTAAATATGAATTTATTAATAATTAATATAAATAATGAAATATATTAAAAGATTATGCGAAAAGCAATTTCGTGAGACATTTTCCGATTATACTCACGATAAACTTTCGAGAGACTCACGAACGGAGGCGATCGTACATGAGGCTATGAAACAATTAAAAGAGAAATTTCCTGACGAAAGTCATAACATTTTAATGCACGCATTTACTCATGTCATTAAATGCGTTTATACTGAATTAGTGTTTGAAACGGGAAAACGTTGTGACGGACGAATATCATCTGAAATTCGTCCGATAAATTGCGAAATCGATTTATACAGTCCTTTGCACGGATCGGCATTGTTTCAAAGGGGACACACTCAGGTTATGTGTACGGTGACATTTGATTCGTTAGACTCAGCGTGGAGATCGGACACCATATCATATTTGACGGGCGGTATTAAAGAGAAGAATTTCATGCTCCATTATGAGTTCCCTCAGTACGCGACGAATGATATCGGTAAAAGCGGTGCCATCGGCAGACGCGAAATCGGTCATGGGGCTTTGGCTGAGAGAGCATTACGATCAATAATACCGTCGGATTTTCCATTTACAATACGATTATCATCTGAGGTTTTAGAGTCGAATGGTTCCTCATCAATGGCGAGTGTATGTGCCGGAAGTTTGGCTCTAATGGACGCGGGTGTCCCTATTGCTCAACATGCTGCGGGCGTGGCCATGGGTGTATTTAAATTGGGGGATGAATATAAAGTGTTAACAGATATTTTAGGATTTGAGGATTATTTCGGTGAAATGGACTTTAAAATCGCGGGCACTAAAAACGCATTCACCGCACTGCAATTGGATTGTAAACTAAAGGAGGGTCTGCCATTCCCTGTACTAATTGAAGCCATATCTAAAGCTGCTGATGCCAAAGCCAGAATTATACAGATCATGAAAGAAACTATACGTGCACCACGGAAAGATGCAAAAGACAATAGTCCGATTTCGGAAAAATTGGAAATTCCTTCCAATAAAAGGGCTAAATTTTTAGGCTATGGCGGTATTAATGTCAAAAAATTAACCGCAAATATTGGCATTCAATTGACTCAGGATCATGATAATCCAAATACTTTTATATTATTCGCTCCGCATAAAGAAGCTATGGATGAGGCTATGGAAACTATAAATAAACTTTTAGAGGACAATAATGAGCCTGTTTTAGAATTCGGCGCAATATATAATGCAAAAATTGTTGATATTCGGGAAAACGGTATATTACTTCAGCTCTTTCCTAATATGGAACCGCAATTTTTACATATATCACAATTGGACATTCGTAAAGTGAATCATCCATCAGCATTGGGACTGGACATAGGTCAAGAAATTCATGTTAAATATTTCGGACGTGATCCAACCTCAGGTCATATGAGACTGTCCCGAAAAGTGATTCAATCGGTTGAGAGTGCGAAAAAAAATTTAATATCTCATGATTAATAAATTTAAAATGTAAATATTAAATTTTTAGATTTATTATAAAATGTCATCATAAAAATTTATATCATAAATCATTAGAATATTAATAAATATATTTATTTTATTATATATTTTTAATAAATTAATATTAATCTTTTAATTTACTTAAATTGTGTTTATTTAATTGAAAATTTATAAAAATAAATTTTTTATATAAATATATTCAGATATTATTTGCATTTTTATTATAACGTATGAAAATGTATATGCATATAATTATAAAGAATACCGTATGCATTAACATGTGAACTCTCAGTGAGTATTGTTGTAAATAACAGTTTATCATTTCTTTGCGCATATGTTATTTTTTTATAATGTAACATTTTTACAATTAATGTGAATTTTAAAATATATTTAAAAATTATAAAAATTTAATTAAATACATCTCTAAACATATATATTTTATATATATATTAAGTAAATATACAATATATGAATATAAAATATTAAGTTTAGTAAATGATTATTTATATATTTATTAAAAATATGCATTTTATTATAAAATTATTCAGATTAAAGTCTTGTAATTTCTACATCTTTCATATTAATCACATTTAATTTAAAATTATCATTTTCCACTTTTTTCTCAGTACTTTTTTGTTGACCTAATAATAGGTTAATTAAATTACCGGCAGGAAAATCCACAATCATATGAAACAAATATGCCAAAACATAACTGACGAAAATATCAAATGTACCAAATGTATACTAAAATTATAGTTAATATAATTAATTACTAAATAATAAATGAAAAGTGCTCATATGCCCTGTGTATACCCATTTACCCTCATATTTAGACAGTTCTATAGCTCAGGGTAAAGGTGAAAGTTTACACTATGGTATTTCGCCTTTGCATATTTAACCGTCTCGAAATATGCTCATCGCGAGATATAATACCCTAAAAATCGAGGTAAAAAGGTAATTTCTCTCATAATACTTTCAAATTATTAGCCCGGAATTCGGAGCCAAAAATTGGAGTGATTTTTTTATTTATTTATAGCATATGCCAATTTAATTGCAATTTTTTATTATGGTAATTCATTGTAATTTTATAAATAAAATACCATTTCATAGGGATCCATTACATAGACATCTCTGATCGTTAATAACCGATATGCGATCGGTAATGTATGGACAAAGCATAAGCCTAATGATAAACGCGATAATGGTTTCATTCCTTTCCATGAAAGTATTCGATTTAACCATTCTTTAAATTAAATTAATTCTTTAAATTTCTTTAATTTAATTAATTTAATGTTTTTGATTTACCGGCTCTTCCCGTGGAACATGCAAATATAAGCCATGCCCATCCCGAGACCCACATTATTCTACTCAAAGAAAGATATAGGATAAGACTGATCTGATCGGGTTCGTCCCGAAACCAATTCCAATGCCAAAACATTGCCCCGATGGACATTGTCCATGATACTATCCATAGTACACTTTCGCCGATACGTCCCCCGAGATATATGTTGGGATTTTTCCTCATGATCCACCCAAATATTAGGCCCATAAAAAATGGTGATAAATGGACGTGCGTCCCATAAAAGTGGTATCGTGCAGCGATGGTCAATTCATAACCCGATTGGAAACTGCGCCATTCATAGTACGAATTCACTCCTAATATCACTTTAGGTGCTAATGAAAGGAATATTCCCAAAACTGTTCCCACACATCCGTAGATAATTCCCATTTTTAAATTTTTATGTAATTTAAGAAATACGATCGGAGCGATCACATACAAATGCATATCCGCTGAGAGTGACCATGTCGGGGGGTTGCACTGTATGTAAATTAATTTAAAAATTATATTATAAATTAGTAAATTTAAACGATTACTATAATATGTAAACTTAAATTTAGCATCTATTAAATATGAACATTAATGTACAATAAAACCTCTGTATTAAAGCATTCACTATATAAGTATTTGAACTTTAAAATGTGAATAATATTGATTTTCATTTTTGAGACAAAAAATTATAGGAAAATATGAATTTAATTTTACTTTAAATATAAGACTGAATCACAATTTACAATTAAGTTTTTAAGTATACTGTCAAATTTATGCTATTTTTTACTCACGTTATAAGCTCCGTTTTAAAAATTGAGATAAAAGAGTATATTCATATTTATTAAAGATTTAAATTGATAAAAATGCATACCAAAACCGGTTCCGGAAATGCGGCAAAATAATTGTTAATAAAAAGGACATTCTGATACCAAAAGTCATTACATCCGTTGATCATAACGGCGAAAACGTCCGTTGTAATGGGACCGGACACTATCAAAGGCATGATCCAAAACAAAAGAATCGAACAGAACATGGGTATCACTAAACGTATATATCGAAACACTAAATATTGAATATAATTAAATCGTCCTTTGCTTTTCTCTAATTTCGATTGCATTACGTAACTTAACAGCATTCCTCTAAATTATAAATATCAAATATTATATTATACATTAAATTTTAAAAAATTTGAAATAAAATTTTATAAAATGATATTATTTATGTATACAGTGAAACCTCTATAAAATGAACAGAGTCCAGAAATCCATTTATAATGGAATTTTCATATTATAGAGGTAATACAATGATATCATTAATTTAGTTATGAGGTTTATATACAAACCCCGTGAGAAAGAAAAAGTCGACTATGTGCAGATTTCGTAACCAAATATATTGCATCTCTGTTATCATTTTGTATAACATTCCGTTTGAGAATTGTTTTATATTATTCACGTTAAACAATGAAAACACAAATCCATGTGTTAACACAATCCAAAAGGAGAAAAATATCCGAATCCCGTCCAAACACGACATGGCCTTTGACGGCCCAAAGAGCGATTTCGTATTCGAAATCACTCCGAAACACAAAAACACTTTTGTCAAATGCCCTCCGCTTTTTCCAACATTTTTATTATTATTATTATTATTATTATTATTATTATTATTATTATTATTATTATTATTATTATTATTCTTTTTTTGATTCCAAATATTTAATATCTCTAATAATGTTCCAATTATTACCAAAATTACTAATATTATGTAAACGCATCTAATATTTCACAAAAATATTATTTATTAATATATTATTCTAATATTTATTAGTTAAATATGCATAATTAATTAATAGTTAAGCCTTTGACATCACTTTTTTATAGCACTTATAATTTGGAATAAATAATAGTAATTTTAATTTTAATTTTTCTAAAGAAAAACAAAGTATATCATTGTACTAAAAGTGAGGTCAATGGATAAATCTGTATTTACATTGCAATTAGCATATGATATGTATATACTGAGGGCTCATCTTTTGTGTCACAATCGGGTCCGATTTGAATCGGCATTCGCGTTATGGGAAATATGACTAAAAATTTAAATATATTTTATTATTATTTATTATTTTATTATTTATTAATATATATTTTTATTAATTCATTAAATATGACAAAATTGGGCATGATTCAGGGACAAAAATTAATGTTTTAAAAGCTTTTTTTTAATTAAACATTTATGTTTAAAAATTATACTAAAAATGTATAAATTTTTTAACAAAAACAAAACTTTAAAAAATAAAAAACAAAAATTTCAGGGCATTCTCTAAAAGCAAATCTCTAATTATTAAATCATTTCTATAAAAATGATAATTTCCGTTTATATATTCATGAAACATGCTGTAACAATGCATGAGTTAATCATAAGCATAAATTGCAACAGAATTTGCGAGTGAATTTTATACGTATCACAAGAATTTTTACATTTATTTATGTTCATGCGCATTTCGGGTACAATTTATACTTAAGACCTTAGCTTTTGCTGTAAAGTATTATAGAAATATTCATTATTTGAAATATTTATTAAATGAGAGTATAGCTCATATCTTTGAAAATTATAAAACAATTAATTTTTGAATTAAATTATTTTTAGACATTATTGATTTAATCAGAAATGCTATAATGCGCAGTAAAAGGGTACATTGTGACATACTGTTATTGATGGCGTTTTCAATGTCCAAATGGTGACAAACGGAGGGTATGCATATGCCCAAACGGAAGAGTGTTCCTTTTTCGTAATTTAATCCGTCGATTAACAGTTCGAGAATATCGTTCGGTAATTTCTGAAACGCTTTCGGCGCCGCCGTTTTCATCACCGGAGATTCAAACGCTTTTCTTACGTTACTTAATATGAAATCATCGACATAATCACCCGCTTTATATGTGTACATCGGTGGATACGGTAATATCATTTTCGCCATACAATACTGACCCCGAATTATTTGACCATTCTCTTGCGTCGGACTTTCTATGTTTAAACATTGATCGTATTCTCCGAAATGTCCACGGACCATTGTCAAAACACCCGAATTCATACCCCCAAAAGAGTCGAAAACTGTCATATAATAATAAATTTATATAAAACATTCGTTATATTTAATATTAAAAACTTAAAAATAATAAAGATTTATATTAAGAAAGTTTTTGAGCGTAAAGAGGTTCCACTGTGTCATGGAAAAATTTAGGAATAAAAATAATGAAAATAATGATCATCATATTTTATACGATAAAATTATTAACACACATAATTATAATGAAAACGTATTTAATTGATATTTTCATATATTTAAAGATATATAAATAATATAATTAATCACACATTTAATTAACTGTTTATTTCAAATATAATAACCGCATGTAATAAACATAACATTATTCTGTGAATGCACAGGGATCTTATAGCGAGAGGTTAGAGGGAGTCTTATAACTTAAGGTATAAGACTTCTAAAATGAAAATTTTTTAAATTAATTTTAAATAATTGATTGACCTCACGCTATAAGATCGGGTCTAAAAAGTGAGTTTAAACAGTAAAGTATGTTAATGAATGTAAATTGATGTATTTCGTGACTTTAGATATAAGATATTTACATTTAACAGCCCATAATTGTCCATTTTGAATGGCATTAGCGATGTTTGCAAAGGCGACCATACATTCCGTCTGAAGATCGATATGATACGCTAATTCCATGATTCGGGGGATGACCCTTTTTGTCATGGGACTTAATTTCGCAGACACATTACGTCCGTATACAATTAACCGCTTAATTATGGCAAAAGTTTCGTTTAAATGCGTTATGTTTTGATTCGGGTCTAATTTCAAATTTTCTTCATAATCATCGGGTAATAAGGATTTGGCACTTTCGATGACGTCATCGATCGTACATGACTCTTCATCATCATCTTCACTATCATCATCTCCATTTTCATATGTATTATTATTATGATCATTTTTATTTAATGATTCATTATCATCATTATCATCATTATTATCATAATCATAATCCGACTCTCGTTTTATGATGATATGATTATCATTAAAATCATAATTTAAAGATGATGATGATAATAATAATGATTCTGATGATGATGATACAATGAAATGATTTAATAATAAATAATTCAAAAGAATGAAATTTATGAAAAATTTTGAATGCATTATTATTTTCATGAATTATATTTTTTAATATTTTTATTTTATAAAAAGTGTTAAATTTATTTTCAAAAAATATTAATATTTTTCATAATAAAATTGCATTTAAATTTCCTTTAAAAATTCCCTTTCATAATGTTACTTTTCAAATATATTATAATATAATAGTTTTATATATGTTAATATGTATATTTAAAAATATTCTGTAATTAATTTTCATTAACATTTTTATTTAATATTATTTTATTACAAATTTTTTAATTATGCTTTTATCACTGTGTTTAAAATATAAGCATAGTCAACATTATTAAAAGAAACAAAATTATATAAATTATATTTTAATATTTAACACTGATGTGCAGTTATAGTAAAATGATCGCGACCACAGTACTATAAAGATATTTTACTATAAAGGGAAATTTATAAATATGCATTATTATATATTAATTAGTATTTTTAAATGATCATATTTTATTTAAATAATATTTAAAAAAATAACATAAAACATTCAATTATAGTTCAAATTAAAAAATTAAATGTAAAAAATTAAAGATACAAAATTTTAGAACTAAATTTAATTATTATTATTATTATTTAATTATTGTTTTATTAATGCCTATAATTTTTGCATATAATAATCTGATGATAGTGATACTTTATTTTTTCGCATTTGCGACATCCCTATAATTAAAGGCTCTTATATTTTGGGACAATTCAATCTGCGAATACATTTTATGGATTTCACATCCTTTAATTTCATATTATTTAATAATTGACACACGATTTATTCATATCCTATTAATATTACACGTGTTTTTTATTTATATTTTTTAATGATTTTACATTTTCAATGTCTTTTATTAATATGTGTTTAACTGATACCGAAATATATTCGTCGATTTACAACATTTACTTTAATGGGATTTAATATAATAGGGAAAGTTTAACATTAGCGTCTATGGGAGTGATCACTGCTTTTCGCTATTATTAATAGTTTACTAATATTATTAATAGCATGGTCTAATTCGTTAATTGTAAGGGTGTAATTATAAATCATTTTCTATTTATTATCTAATCCTTTCATATATATCCTTTCATGTATTATAATATGTATATTTTTAAATTTCTTACGTTAGTTTATTCCTATACAATAAAATATGGTTCCTAAACATGGCCCTAAAAATACTCCCAAAAATGGCATGACCATAGCTTTATTTTAAAATAAAGTTTTTAATTTTGTAATAAATGTGCGCAAAATATATGTATATAATATATGTATTATAATATGTTTTATATTTATTTTTATTATTTTATAAAATAATAAATTTCCGCATAAAATTCCATCCTATCATTTAAGGTCATTATGTGCACTCTCATTTCACATACTTTTACTACAAAAATATTAATAAATATTTAAAATATAAATATCAATTATTATTTTAAAAATAAAAAAATTAACTGTGAAAAACTATATTATTAACTCTTATATCTTTTCTACGATTCGTTCACGATTTTTACCGCATTATAAACGTTTTATAACCTATTATTGTATATCTATATGATATGACACAATCATGTTTATTTTTTGTAATTTTTTACATATTTATTACATATTTATTATAATATGTAAAAAATAATATTAAAAAATTAGAAATTTCTCATGAAATTCAAAGGAAAGTCTACATTTTTTAAAAAAATCTTTAAATTTAAATCTGTAAAAATAGAAACATAATTCTAAAAAACCGCGTTTCTTTCTGTTATGGTTTTTGAGATATTAATTTTTTAAAATTTTAAAATTTATTTTTATCTTTTATTTTACATAAAAAACTAAAATTAATATCCTAAAAACTAAAACAGTTCATTTTGCATTACGTTTTTATTTCATTAAATTTTAATTAAAAATAAAAATTATATTTTTGAGGATTATCTCTATATTTAAATTTAAAAAATGTGTTTTTTTTAATTTAAATAATTTTAGAGACATTTTAATGGTCAAATATATCTTTAGAAAGATACTTTCATACTGAATTCAATGATATATCACATGACCTATTTTTATATTCTCAAAAAATGTTATTTGAACTTAAAAGTGAAAAAATGCCATTTTCTAACCATTGTTTCCCCGTAGACCTAACTTAACCAGACATAACTAATATAAAGAAATAATATAAAAATTAAATAAAT
>JAQIXB010001193.1:0-11697 GCA_034697405.1 Mesoplophora pulchra
TATTATATAATAATCTATTTATATATTTGAATGCACATAAAATGAAGTAATATTTTAAATAATTATTCAAACTTTTAGTAAACATTCTATAATAACTTTGATATTACATTATATTATAATATAATATAAATTCTTAGAAAATGGTTTTAACTCAAAAACTTTGCAATAAAATTTAATAGATTAATATATAATAAATATAATATAATTTATATAAAATTAGATTTTTTTGAAGAATTTTAAAAATTGATATATGTATTTTTTGATATTTTAAAAAATATTATAACTATTTTTTTATATAAAACCAACGAATCTCTATTTATGTATAATTTCTTATATAATTAACAATTATAATTTTTAAAATATTTAACATATCATAATACTTCTGATACGATTTAGTGTCGTTTCGCAATCACTCGTTTCGCAGCCATTGTGTTTTGGAATTATCTTTTTAATCCCTAATCTCTGATAAAATTCTAATCTCACTTTTTCACGGCCGATTCTTTTCTCCGAAAAATATATTCATTCATAGCATTTTGTTGCTTTTCGCAGAATTTTAAAATTAATATAAATAAATAGTTATTTTTACATTATTTTTATATTTATTTAATATGTAATTGTAATGAATAGATATACTATATAATTGTAATGCATAGAGACCTAAATTTTATGCAAAATATTTGACAAAAAAACCTTTTTTAAATGCCAAAAAAGTAAAAAAAGCAAATTTTTAAAAAATACTAAAAGGGGAGTAAAGGACTTTTAAAATTTTGTTCATAACATTTAAAATGCCTTTTTTTGGCATAATTTTATACATTTTTGGACATTCTGTTTATATGTGAATTCATTGTAAACTTTAATTGTAAAAATGCATACATATCGTAAAATGACATTTTCAATCGAAAAAAACATAATGATAATAAAATATTAAAATCGCATAATTAAAAAGTGCAATTTATAAAAATAATGATTAAAAATATGAAAAAAAATAATTTTCTGAATTTTAATAATTTTTTTTAAAATTTTCATTTTTATAAATGAATATTTTCAAAAAATGTTACAAAAATAAAATATATTAATGCATATAAAAGATTTTTCTGCGAAAAGAACCATCAGTGTATTTTGTATTCTGCGAAATGACACCGCTTTAAACTTTGATAAAAGTTAAACCGATTAATGCATCACATAATATTATATTTTATTAAAATGCCCAAAAAAATAGTAAAATTGAATTATGAAATAATTGCATTTAAAAAGAAAGTTTAAAATACATTTAAATTAAATATATGATACTAATAATTTCGATTTTTATATATAATTCTGTCAAAATTTTAATTTTTTATAAATGCATATTTAAATTATATATCATATGAATTTAGATTAATATTACATTAATGTAATTTAATTATTACATTATTAATTACATTAATTTAATAAATTCTGAATTATAATATGTTAATGTTTATAATAACGAAAACATTTTATTATAATTAAAAAAATTATAATTTAATTAAACACCATTGAAACATCACTTTCGACCGCAATTAACCGACGTTATGACCGCTGATAATGGAATTATTTTTCATTTTTTATAAATTTCGTTAAAAACTAATACTGAGTAATAAAATGCAAATGAACACATAATAAAATATTAATTTAAATAATATTCATGTGAAATATAATTATACCTCAGATTAAGATTAACTATGTACTAATATCACATTAATGAAAAGATTATTTAAAATTAAATATATTTATATATAAAAATAAAGTATGAATTTATTTTTATTTATTTTTTATTTTTAAAGAAAATTAATTTCTTTTTAATCTTTAATATAATTTTAATTTTTGATTTATGATAATTATTGAATTTCCATTTATATGATTATTAAAATATTAAAATTAATAATAATTTCTATTAATACATGAGAAATGATACTATAAACTGATGTTTAAGAATTTTTGTTTAATTTTCTATTTTAAGAAACTACAAATGAAAGTTGAAAAAACTATTAATAGTTTTTAAGTGTTAATGACATTAGAAATTAAAATACGAATAAATACATAAATATATTTAAAATACTAAAATATGTCATTATTTAATTGGAATTAAAATTTTATTAAATAAAAGACATTCAATTAAATAAACATTAAAATAAATTAATGAATTAAATATATAATTATTATGATTAATGGTATTTTATTACTAAAAAATATTTAATAATAAATGGATTTAAATATTATTACTTTTAAATGTAATATAAGTGATGCGATGACGATTATCTCATTACATAATACAATGAATAAATGCATTATCAAAAAATGTCGAATTTAACATAATAAATAAAAATCGGATGTTTACTCTATAATCATAGTATATAGTCATAGTCATAGTGACACTATCAATTGTTTCATTTAATTAAAAATATCGCATATATTGTTATGGACTTTGTCATACTTTAAACATTTCGATACGGTATTACATGAGAAATAATGTAACGATAGAAAAACGCCATTTATAGTGTTTGGGTGTTGGTTCTTAATTCATGTTTATATTTATTATATTCAAAAGTTTTGAATTAATTTTAATTTATAATTAAATTATACCGTTGAAATGGCGACATATTATTCGCGCATCGGTAATTTCACATCCATAGGATGGTGTTCTTTAGGGGTCGGACTTTTGGGGATCATTTTCATGATCGCGGGTGCCGTCATTACGGGAATTGCGTATACAGAAATAACACCACCGAATTATGATGAGAATTACAATCGGTATTTGGGTGCGTCTGTACCGAGACTCATCGGTAATGATAACACTTTAAAATTATATATTCATAAACATATTCGTAAACGAATTCTTTATTTTCAAAATAAAATACAATTTTTTAGCATTTTATTTTTTAAACTTTTATTGTAAATAAAAGTTAAACTTTGAAAAAATATGACATGAAAGTTTTGAAAGTTTAGTATAAATGATGATTAAATAATAAAAAGTGAATGCTGTTTATTTGAAGGTCCGTTTTTGTTGGCTTTTGGTGGTATTTTACTATTCGGGAGCTGCGGTTTCTTTGCATTAGCGTTTTATCACGCGCATAGGGATGAAACGAATAGATACGGATATAATGCAGCATCTGTGGTTTCGGGCGGAAACGGAAAACCCAATGCTTAATTATAATGCTGAAACTTTTGTACAGTTTTTTCTCTTTATATTATATTACACTTTTATTTTATTTAAATTTAAATGTAATGCCATATAAATGCATTATTTTATAATTTATAAGTAAAATACGTAATTTACCGTTATAATTTTTCAGTTATAATTTCCGAATCATATTTTATTTAAAATATTCGTTCATAATGCTTATTTTTTAGAAAAATGTTTATAAAAATCATTTTTTTCGATTTTATTAATCGGAATATAATTGAGAAATTATGGCATTTAATATGTGAATTTATATATTTTTTATTTAAAAAAATACAATTATTATGGGAATTTTCCCATAAAATTTCCCACAATTTTTTTTAGAAAATTACTTATATATGAATGACTTACATTACACATGAATTACTTACATATGAATGACGCTTAAAACGTTTTCATTTTTAATATCACAAAACTCATGTTTTTTAACATTAATGTAAAAGAATGATATGTGCAGACATTTATATATAAAAATAATTAAATAAAATTTAATTTTTTTGTGGTCATTTATTTAAAAATATATATTAAATGTAAAAAGAAATGAATATTTTTACATATAAAATAAATACGCATATGTATGTATAGAATTTAGAACATAATTTGTGTGTGATCCGTTTGTATGAAGATGTGCATTACGCACATCTCTTCCATTTCATTAGTTTAGTATAGAGTTTTACCGCATTCACAGACACATAATGTACAGCGTTACGACTAAAGGAGAGTGTTCTTAACGTGTGTTATCAAATCCTATGCATATACTATAGAACCGTAAATTGAAGTAATGGCGTTTAAATCGCAAAACAAAGGTATGATATGAATTTTTTAAATATCATCATATATCATAATTCTCTTTTATCATTTATTCTATTATTTTATCAGAGAATTATTAATGCGCGCAATAAACACATTACCGTTAATTTACACTTTTAATATGCGCGTTTATTTCAATGTTCATATGCGCATATAACATTATAACGGCGAAATTATGGTAAAACTATCATTTTGACATATGCACATGCACTATGATTTGAACATTTTATAAACATTAATTACGAAATAAATATTAACAAAAAAATGTATATTTTATTATTATTTTGTTTTTTATTTTAATGTCGTAATTAATGTCTTTTTTATTAAAAGTATATCATGTGCATACGTGAATATGGAAAAAACCATTCTTATGCCGTTATGATGCTTAAGTATGTTCATGTGTTACACATGTGTTTCTTTACTTTACTTTACTTTAGTATTAATTCCATTGATATTTATAATTATTTTAAATTTTATCATTTTTTAAATGAAATAAAAAGCGTCATAAATGAAACAATGATTGTAAATGATAATTAAAGAAAAAGTGAATATACAATAGAATTATATGCATTTTGAAAAAGTGTTTTACAAAAATAAAGAGACATAAAAATGAAAATATTTTTATTTTAATGTTTAATATATTATAATATAACTTTTGATGTCATATAATATATAATAAATATTTATTAATGTAATGATATATTTATATAAATTGGAGATGTGTGATAAATTAACATGAAATTGTTATTTTAAAGAATTGAATTATTTTTAAAATGCACTATAAAAGTGCTATAAAAGTATTTTTAAAAAATAGGGATGGCAATGGATGGGAATGGATGTAAAAGGAACAAACAAAATATTGTTTAACGTTTAGTATATTGTATAGTGCCATATGCGCCCGCACCATATAAATGCATTTAAAACATTTAAATATTACATATGCTTTTATATACACCCAAATTCCGTATCTATTATTAGAATGTATATTTATTCAATATTTGGAAGTAGTTCCTATCGCGAGTATATACTAATACTAATACTAGAACTAGCACTAGCACTAGCACTAGTCACTTGTACTATAGTAATAGCACCGCATACACAATTGTATTAACATGTTTTAAATTCATTTGTATATTCTATTCATTCGCAGTTCATATGTTCATATGTAATTTAAGTGAATATTTTGTGAATAATTTTCAGGGATAATGTGAGGTAATTTTTGAATAAAAATTTAGTTAATGAATGTGCTTTTAGTAAATTTTAAATAATAACAGTCACTAATGAATGAAATAATGATATATAATTTTTAACAATGGTCTAACAGTGGCGTAACAATGGATAATAACAGTAACAATAATGTTTATTATAATCATTTTTCTCATTAATAAACATTAATGTCATCAAAAGTTATATTATGATTTATTATGTATTATTATATATTATTACGAAAATCGTATGCAAATATAATATAACGCAATATATTGGAAAATATATTCATATATTATAAGATGCGACATTATAATTGAAAAAAATGAATAATAAATGACGGTTAAATTTAAACGGAAAATTTATAGTATTTAAGGTGCGGATATTACATAATTTACCCGATCCTCTTTTGGATGAATTTGCATCTGAAGTGAATAATCCCCATCATACACAGGGTCCAATCGACGGGAGTCTCTATGCCTCTGTCAGCAAAAACGGCACTAAAATCTTTTTGGTGACCATAGCATTGCCGCATTCGGGCACCTCTGCCGTCGAAACCGATCACAGTGCCCACTCTTTGAATCACTCAAAGAGTTCATCGGTACACCATCATCATCACCCACAGAATGGAGTAACACACATGCACACGAACGGCACTCATAGCGCTTTATCGTCACCAATGAACGTTGAGGCTGAGATACACCATTATCGCGAATCCCACGCAAGAAGTGGGCCCACACTCGAGGAACAGGCACAACTAGATCAACTACTCACTGACATGCTATTACACGTGAAAGCTCTACCTGATTACACTACTCTCTGTGAACCTCAACTATCAACATCTGTGACCAAAAGTCCATCATCATCCTCATCAATCGCAAAATACGCTTCCATCAGTCAAACATCAGATACTATTTATAGTAAAAAGGACAGTGATTACAGTTCTTCGCGTGTAATTAACCATAACGGCAGTGGTGCCATAAAAACAGCTGCAGAAATGACGACGCCACGATTTTTAACGCGTCCTGTTAATTACAGCGCCTCTGATGATTCAAATAAATATGGACGCGGATCACAGCCATTTTCTTACGGTGTAACTGCGAATTCACCGGCACTTCAGCGGAGGCGCATTTTCTCTGA
Organism: Mesoplophora pulchra; assembly: GCA_034697405.1. NCBI lineage: Eukaryota > Metazoa > Arthropoda > Arachnida > Sarcoptiformes > Mesoplophoridae > Mesoplophora > Mesoplophora pulchra. The sequence goes on from JAQIXB010001193.1 coordinate 6,359, forward strand.
ATCAACAGCATATGTGACCGAAAGTCCTTCGATCGAAAAAGACTCAAATAAAGAGTATGATATGGAAAATGATGTGTTTAATGATTACGCATCTTCGACATATCAGGATATTTACAGCGATGATCCGTCATTGACATGGCTGCAGAGACAACAGCTGAAGCTTAAGACAAAACGTGAGGGAAAAGGGTTAAGAGAAAAGCAATGGAAAGAGAAGAAACTGATTGAGGAATTGAAAATCTTTGCCAAACGTATGCCCGCTTATGATACATCACGGGAATCATCACCTCTCTATTCTCAACCGCTTCATATTAACACATCGGGTGCATCATCAGTAAGTCACGAATCCATTTCACCATTACTTCCGACACGAATTTCGAGTAAAAACGTCACAATGAATAGAGTTCCATCGAAATCACAGCCGCAACAATACGATTGGCAAAACAATGGTTATTCATTACAAAGACAAAAGTCTGACATATCGCATGATCGCGAAAGAGCGTTCGTCGCTGTTAAAAGGGCTCATGACGCGGCTAAAAACGAAATGATAAAAACGGGAATGACACCACAACAGATCACAGCGTCTTCAGCATTATATGGCACTGTATACCCATACAATCATCACAATGTGCATATGCCAAATACTCGTATCGGTCACAACGGAAATGATCCAAAATGCGGATTATTAATGAAAACGCGTAATTCGGATGAAACGGATTTCGTGACTCCATCCAAAAGCGCAATGTTTTATTCAACACCTGTTAATAAAGTATGGAAAATAAATTTATCACACTTCTTTTTGTCGTTATAAATCTCTTTATATTCTTTAATATTTTTAAATATATTTATATATTTATTAATATATGCGTAATGTTTTAAAGGGCACGATCAGTGATCCGTCATGGACACCACCGGTGAGTCTTTCTCCCACGGGAAGTCCTGACTTTAGTGATAGATTTACTAGTGGTTTTCCTATTACACCGCAAACACCATACGCCAATCAAATGCAATATTCACCTGAAAAAAGTCCTAATCTAACACGGTGAGTCAATTAGTTAATGATACTAAATAATGCTAAATTCTAACATTTTTAATTTTTTAATGAATATCACGATCATAAAACAATATCGTGCATCCGTATCTAATTACCATTAACATTTAACATATGAATTTAGATTAATCATATTCAACATTTTATGTGAATTTATAAATATGTATGAACTCTTTATTTTGAAAAAATACAAAATCCACTTTTATAGTGTATTTTTGTCAAAATGCAATTAAACACAGATACTAATATATTAGTAAATTAATTTTCTTATATCAGCACTAAACACTTATCACTATTGAAATGCACTTAAATATAATGCGATTATTTTATGCCTCTTAATTTTTAGATCTATATTAATATGAATGCATTTTTTGTATTTTTATTATAATAAAATACTTAACTTTATAAATGGAAAATGTTTATTGCATTTTATACCAAAAGATATATTTATATAATTTTTAAGTAAATTATTTTCGACATTATTTTGCTTTAAAATTTAGAATATTTATATTACTAAATTAATCTTAAGTATAAATTGTTTAAATTCAGCATATAATTTATAAATTAAAAAAATATAATTTCACACGAAAAAAATATATTGAATTTATTTAAAAATTCGCATTTAATTATAAAATTCAGAAATATTTTATCATGAATTATTGTGATATCAGAGATGATTAAATTCGATGCTAAAAAGTGGCAAAAAATTGAGGCATTTTATTTGTCACTTTATTACGCATTTTTAATTTTTTTAAAAATAAATAATGTCCGTTTTTAAATTTTTTAAATCAAAATTTTAAAAGCTAATTTTTCCAATTCGGGCATGAATCAACTTTTTGGGCAAAAATCGGATATTATGGCTAAAAATAGCTAAAATCGGGAAAATAAATTTTAAAATAATGCAAAAATCGTGGAAATTTAAACAATGAATGGCTTTAAAATGTAAATGTTTATGATATTTATAAACGATGCACTCAAATATCTTTTGATATCGGTAACGATTAAAAGTCCGATATGCCCGAATTGTATATTCTTTATTTATATCCCAAATTAATTAAAAGATTAGAATTAAAATAAAAATCACATTATTAATAGGGTTATATTTTAATATACTGAAATACTGAAATGAATTTATGATAACACATTAGGAGAGGGGCCCAAAGTCCAAATGTTGGAAATATAACGAACGGGGGTCAGAGTTCACCGGTGGGATCTGTTTATTATGGTCAATCATCACAAAGATCGAGTATGGTATCACTTAATGATTCGGAAATAATTTCACAGCATCCGCATTTTGTTAAAGACACCTCTCATTTTTGGTATAAACCAAACATTTCGCGCGAAGAAGGTACTAGTAATTAGTGGATTTTTAAATGAAATCATCAAATATAATAGAATTTTGAAATATATATATATCTTAGATATTTGAGATTAAATAATATTTTACTATTTATTTAGCCATAAATATACTAAAAGATAAGCCTCCGGGAACTTTCATTATTCGTGACAGTAATTCATTTCCCGGTTCATTTGGTTTGGCACTTAAAGTGGTCACACCGCCACCAAATGTTCCTCACAGACCCGGTAAATAACAATATGCTATTTATACTGCTTATAGTACTTGTGTTTTTACTAAACAAATGCGAGTGCTTAGATCCCTCTCATGATAAATGATTCATATGCATAAAAAAGTAATAATTTAACACATACACATACCAATAAAAGTGTAGCATTTTTCGAAAACATCACTTTCGAAAATGCTATACATTTCACTAAAATTTTTACATTAATTTTTTTAAAAATTATAATTATATATTTAAACATAAATAAAAATTCTAAATTTTTAAAAACATATTTTATTATTTTTAATTAATTTTTATATCCACGGACTGAACATAAAAATTAAACTTAAATCTTATTTATGCGTACATAAAATTGAGCATAATATTTAAGGGAACGGAATACATTTATTTTGCCATAAATATTTTTTAATCTTTGTTTATGCATTGAAATTATTAAAACATTTGATCCTTAAACTAAAGTCTTAGTTTTTTACAAAACCTTTTAATATTTAATTCCATACAAAAATATACATTTTAAAGTTATAAATTTTAAAATGAATAATTTATGCTCTTTTAATATACCAAAAGTTCGATGATTATGTTAAAATATGTCATTATTAATTTATGCATTTTCATTTATCATAAAAATATCTAAAATTAACATATTAAATTTTATTTATTTATTTATGCATAATATTTTATATCCTATAAAAGGTGACATTTCAGAATTGGTGCGGCATTTCTTAATTGAGCCCACAGCTAAAGGTGTTCGACTAAAGGGTTGCCCCGTATTTGGCAGTTTATCAGCTTTAGTGTATCAACATTCAGTGATGCCATTATCATTACCGTGCAAACTAATAATACCCGATTGTGATCCCTCAGGTGATACTGATGACGGCATTATTAGCAGTTTAACTATAGATTCTTCGAGTTCCATACTATCTGAGGGTGCAGCATGTAATGTATTGTATTTGACAACAGTTGATATGGAATCACTGACGGGCCCTCAGGCAGTACGTAAAGCGGTTCAACAGCTTATGAATATGAAACCTCTGCCTATGCCTACAGTCGTGCACTTTAAAGCATCAACAAAAGGAATCACATTAACTGATAATCATCATCGGTATGAAACGAAATGAAATATGTTTGGGAATGTAATACTTTTGACATGTTATGTTTACTCTTTAACTTAAGATTATTCTTCAGACGGCACTATCCACTAAATGGAGTTAGTCACTGCGGCATCGATCCTGACAATAGGCGATGGACGAATAAATTCGAAGGAATTCCAATGCCGACGGGAGATTGGTAATTAACCTTTGTTCTTTACCTTTTTATTCAAACTTTTTTTACCTCAAAACACACTGTTTACTCTTAAATTTGTTCCGGATTTAGGCATAAAAAAGTTATTTTTAACCCAAAAATGTACAGTTTATGTGTAAACCTATAATTTTAAACGCAAAATTCATAAATTTTAAAACATTTTTATATTTTTATATATGTGCAGAAAATTCTATTTTTTGATTCATTATAAATTTTTAGCATAAAAATATCAATGAATAAATTATACTTTATTATGCTTTTAATATGAGACGAATTACAGTGTGACTGCTGAAGGGAGTGCCTCAGAATTAAATAACGAATATGCATTTAAAAAATGAGAGCATTTATTCATTGAGTGTTTTCATGTGTATTTTTACCATTCCTTTTGTAGTCATTTCTTCGGTTTTGTCGCACGTAAAATCGCATCGAAAACCGATAATCAGTGTCATATATTTGCCGAATATGAACGTGAACAGCCCGCATCTGCGATCGTGAGTTTTGTTAACAAAATATTAATCACAAATGAATCACCATCATCAAAGAATAAATCATTAATTTAATTAATATAAAACGTGAAAAGAAATAAACGATGATATTTGCGAATATGTTAATTGTTAAACATATTTAATAGAATTAATGACGGTTATGAGTATGCACTATTATTTGGATAATGTATGTATATTATGTCAATAGAAAAACAGCTCATGCTATTGAATCACAATCATAAGTGCCTGAAAATGTTATAAATAATTATAAAAATATGTTATATTATTATTATTAATAATATATATTATGCAATAATTCGATTTTGGGTTATGATGATCATAGGAAAGATGTGACTAAATTTACTAACATTTTGGTACATAAATCGTTTATATTTAATTATAGGATTTTGATTTTTAAGAACTTTTTGAGTCTTTTATTATTTATTCATTTTAATTAAACATTTTAATTAAACATTATTTACAATTTTAATATAAAATGTTTTCAATTAACAGAATCGCTTTATTTTTGGTTTTATTTGTTATTACTAATTATATCGTAATAATTAAATATAATTATTGATGATATTAATTTAATATTTGGTACTAAATGCCGATGTCCATTACTAGTCAATTGAAATCTAAAATTCTATTTATATATTATAAAACATTCATTTTATTATGTCATTAATTTTTATACTTATGTCAAACTTATGTATATCAAACAATACACTGTATATTAATATACATAATTATATAAAATATATTATAAATGTAATATAATTAAAACTTAGTTATGAATCAAACCATAAGAATGTTAACGCATAAATTCTAATTAAAGAGAATCAAATGTTTAATTAATTAATGTTAACATAAAATTATAACTTTCAAAGTCTAGAAAATGATATATGTTATGATATGATA
>JAQIXB010001194.1:0-11693 GCA_034697405.1 Mesoplophora pulchra
ATAAATTTTAAATTAATATAAAAATAAACATTTAAATAATGAAAAATATGATGATAATAATTTAAATAATTTAATTTCATATAAAATTAAATAAAATCAAAAGTCAATTACTATTTAATGTTAAATTAAGAATTTTAATAAATAAACTGATAAATGATTATTCATAATGAATTTTAAAATAAATTCTAAATTATTAATGCTGAAAATAAATGTTAAATTTTAAAAATGTGTAAATAAACTCTTAATTTATCTAAAAATTCAATAAATATTTTAAATAAATACTTTTAAATCATTAACAAAGACATAGTCACGTTTTGAAAATCATATTTATAATGAGAGATGTGTGTACATGTGATTGACACGTGATTATTATGATAAAACGCATTATAAATAATAACATTTTTGTGTACTCACTTTTGATGTTATAACTAAATACGAATTCATTATCATTATTATATCGGATACAAAATTATAAATCATAAATTTAAAAAAAAATAATTTAAAAATTTCATAATTTAATAAAATGTTAACATTAACATTTCATCATACATTATCAATTCATTGTTTTATTCGAATTTTGCATCATTAAAAGCAAAATGTACATATAATTTAATGCGCATTTTTATTAAATTTAAGCACAATTTTATATAATAATATTAAAACATTATTTATGAATATTTTTGAATTTCGAACATTTTCAAAATAAATTTTAGCATTGGAATAAATGGAAACATTTATTATAAAATTAAATAAATAATAAAAATGTCATATCATTGGATCGGGAATGTCATTGGACCTTCGATATTCTCAATTTCGGGATCATCATTATTATGGGAATCGGTGATTCAATCGTCAGATGAGCATATGATTAAAGATGTGATTATAGTGACAAAAAATATGACATCAGAGGAAAAATGGAAAATCGCTAATGACATCATCGCATGTAATGGTGATAATGAAAAAATTAAACGCCTTTTATATGATTATTCAGAAAATGATTCGAATGAAACACTATCATCACAGTCGAGTGATATCAAAGGGAACATCATCCCATTATCTCCGATTACACCGATGTCCAAATATTCGTCATCATCATCATCATTATCATTATCTCAGAATTCACCATCATTAACATCAGTCTCTGAATATTATACACCGTCACCATTGAGTCAATTGACTGATATATCATCTGAGAATATGTCACCATTAAAAGATGCATTAAAAGATATGCCTCAATTATCACCGATACTTTCTCATGAATCATCACACACATTGAATGTGACACCATCATTATCACCATCGAAACAGACACTTCAATCCACACCCATCTCTATATTAATTCCTCACTTTTCACTATCATCTAATCCAATGTCAAAAGCATTTCTAAATACACATTCACCATCATCGTCATTATCATCACCATCATCATCATCATCATTAAAGAGTATTAAACAAAAGAAATCACACGATCAATTGATACATGACTATGAAAATGTCATTCCGTACGATGTTTATAAATCTGAATGTGAATATCTTAACACTGAACATGATCATCGTATATTTTCCAATGATTTAATTAATGATATTTTTAAAGAGAATTTCAAAAATGTTTTAAAATAATTTTTTTTTAAAAAAATAATTATATATAAATTATTATTTATTTAATATTTATTTAAATATTTATTTTGATATTAATTTTTTAAAATAATATATTTATGTATTAATATATTTAAAATTTAATAATTAATGACGTGATTTTTGGAGTTTATTTATATGTAAAAACATATGTTTAATGAATTTGAAATGTAAATATCCGCATTTTTCTAAATTAACAAAATTTATATTTATTATATTCATATTTTATAATAAAAATTAATATAAAAATAACTAAATTATTATTTTGACAAAACACAGATAAAATTTGACATAATAATAGACTTTTAAAGCATTTATAATTAAAAATACAAAGAAATGCGCGCATCGAATGTTTGGCGCGGAAAACATGTCTGTTGTACTGTCATCGGATGCAGTCGTGGATTTGGAAAATCCATTGTCATGGGTATGGCCAAATATTTCAATGAATGTCATGAATGTGTTTATGGACCATCGTGTGATGATTATTCATTATCATTTATTCTAATATCACGTGATGTTTCCGCATTGAATAACGTGGCACAGGATCTGTCCGCTATCGACAGTCACATTAATATCATCGATATAATCGGAGGGTCTTTGGATGATACCATCACAATTGAGTCGTATTTAAGAACGTGCGCATCATTAACATACGAAACGCGCTATGATCAGATGATTCTAATACATAATGCCGGTACTTTGGGTGATGTCACACTTTTAACGGATCGAATGACCATTGATTGCGACGAAATGTTAAAAAACTATTTTAATGTGAATCTTTTTTCCGCCATGAAAATGACAGCGATATTTTTACGATCATTTTCTCACATAAAACACCGCATGATAATAAATGTGACATCTAAAGCCGCGGAAAGCCCTTTTAAAGGGTTATTTCTTTACTGCACGGGTATGACATTTTCCGGTATTTTCCACTTATATTTTGATAAATAAATGTGTCATTAATCGGACATAATCATCAATGAAATTCATTTCTTTATAATTCCATTATTTAAGGGTTAAGTTACATTTCTCATTGACTGAGTATGGTTAAAAATATTAAAATGATTCAATTGTCATGATTAAAGATATGATGCATATATACATCAGAGTTTTCTTATTATGTCCATTTTTTAAAAAATAAAACTTAATAATGAGAGTGTCCAAAAAAGCAGAGAATTCATTTTAATTCATATAAATTCTTATTACAAATGTAATAAATATTTATTATATGAATGTTTTTAACTTTAATTAAAGGTAAAGCCGCGCGTGATGCGTATTTCCGTTCAGTCGCATATGAAAATGACAATGTATTGGTATTGAATTACGCGCCCGGACCTTTGGATACAGATATGGTACAAATACTAAAAACGGAGGGTTATAATACGCAAACTTTTAACACCATCGAAATATTAAAATGTGAACATAGTGTCTCTAAAATGATTGAAATTTTGGAATTAAATCGATTTAATTCCGGAGATCATATTGATTTTTATGATTCCATATAATTTAAAAAATACAGTAAAACCTCTATAAAACAAAGTGTTGGAAGAAATTTCTTGTTTATGTCGTTTATTTTGTAAGTTTCCTTTGTAGAGGTTTTATTGTATATATTTATTGTATATTTTTATTAATGCCAAAAAATAATAATTGATTTTATTATATAACTTTTGCATGTATCATTTATTTTATTTCATATTTTTAAAATTTTAATATGAATCTCTATTTATTTTGATAACTATATTCATGTCAATAAATATATAAATTTTAATGTAATAATAATATATATGAATGTATAATAAATTAAAATGAGAATCGCATATAATTAAATTGATATGTTAATTTTTTATAATGCAAATTACAGTTAATTAATTCACATTCATTTTTAGTAATATCGGTTATGCCATTAAATTGCGACATTCGTATTTTTGTCATATTTTTGCATTTTTTAATCATATAAATAACTGAATCATCAGTTATGATATCATTACTTTTATTAGTTTTTGTCAAAAGTGTCAATTCTCTTAAATTTGTTAATGTTCCGATTGCGGCTATACTCTCATCCGTCATTTTCTTCATATTAAAATTTAAAAAATGTAAATATTGAATTTTTTTACCATAATTAGCAATATTTGTAATATCATTAATGAGAAAATGGCGGCTAAAATTAATGCCCTCAATATTAGTATCCGAAAGTGACAAATATTTTAATTTTTCACACTTTTGAATTAAATTAGTAATAAACGAATCAATAATCATACGTTTTCCATTCATATTAAACGCAATAATGATATCGATATATTCGATTTCATTCAATTTACTGATGGCATTAAATGCATGTGTCGCATCATTATCAATGTTTAAAGATATGTGCACTTTTCTTAAATGCAAACTTTTTTCGCATAAATTTAGTATTCCGTCATATTTAAATGGTACGTTATAATACAATTCTTTTAATTTTTTTAGTTCAATATGTTTTGTATTAAATTTATATTTATTAAAAGTGCATATATTAATTATTTCTAAATGTGGACATAGATGAAAAAATATCTGAAGAAATTTCTCTGTAATTTGATTCAATGAAATTAGAAATGATGTATTATTTAAAGAGAAATGCTTTAAATGCTCTCCAAATATGTGCCCAAAAGATATAAGCACATTATGTATTTCCATAGAATTTGATACATCATATAACGAATCATTATGAAAGAATGCCATTGAAAGACATTGGATTTTGCAATTCTCTTTTATAAATTCAATAAAATCATTATCAAATAATATTAAATCATTAATGGTCAATGATTTAATATTCGGACACTTTTTAATCATATTAATAATAAATGATTTTTGCTTTATTATTATCTCATTTTTGGTATTTATATCTTCAGATGAATCATAAGCATCATTCCATTGTTTTGCTCTTTTAATTACATAATCAATTGCATTATCATTGAATTTTTCATTTTTACATAAATTCAATTTATAAATACCGTAAAAAACGGACATTTCCTCTTTTAACGATTCTTTCGATATATAATACCATCGCTGACATACGCGTGTTATGCTTATTTTTTCGAATAATGAAAAATACGAACATATTTTTAGTAAAATATCATCGCAAAATATTTCGTTAATATTCATATTAATATTCTTTTAATAAATTTTAATATATTAATTAAATTACGATTAAATTTAAAAAATTAAAATTTTACTCAAAATTCATAACATAAAAAGACATTTATAATTTAAATATTAACAGAAATTGATAATGACATTTTTGATATGACATAATATATTTTGGGATTATCACATGATTATGTTCAAATGTTTTTGGCATTGATTCACATTTTATTTTCACATATTTAATTGAAAAATTCATATATTAATATAATTTAATATAATTTACAATAAAATTTTACATTATTATTATTATTAAATTTTAGAAATTTTTAATATTCCGATGCATATGCATATTTATAGTATCATATGCATATATATGTATAATTTTTTTTTAAAAAAAGTGAATGACTAAATTTTTTGTAAAAATAAATTATAAATTGAAATACATATTATATTACATTAAAAATATTAATAAAAAAATTATATTTTAGTTAATCATATATGTAAACTAAAATACGTATTAAACATTAGATCTGAATAATAATCGTGTCGATTCATTTACGATACTCGCAAATGCAGTATCTGAGAGTCCATATCCGAAATTACGATATACTTTAAGCATATGATTATAAAGTACGATACGATTAATGACAAAGATAATTGCAGCGGAAAGTGACGCGTAAGATACTAGTATCACATCATTATTGCATAATGTTAACGAAAAACATGAATAGAAAAAAGTCAATTGTATCGGAATCCATAAAAGTGATAATGTACAAAGAGTTATGTATATCATTAATAAACATCGAATTTCTTTTAAAATGGCGATTTTCCCGATGATCCACTGAATTATGGAATATGCCATAACAATGCTCATGACGGTGTAATTCGGTATTAAACCATTCATTTCATTATTACTTTTATTATTGGGTATGTAAAGATTGAATGCCCCAAAACAAAGGGAACACAAAAGATCGAATTTAAGTAATGACTGAAAATAGTTTTGCGTCTGATATAAGTTAACCAAAGATTGGGACACACCGACGATTTCATATTCATGCGAAAAATACATTATAATACGTGCGATGATCGCTAAAATCGGAGTTAAAACACATGCCGCTGAGAGACGGATTATTTCATAATTTAATCGTTCATTATTTTCTGATTTTATTGTAAATCCGAATTCCAATGATATGTAATAAATGAGCATTAATGATGCTAATAAATGGAGACATAAATCGTAATTTTTGTCAATTAATATCCCGCGGAATATGAAAGATGCGCACATAATTACTATGATTATGATGATTATATTTATCACATCCGATGCATTCATATTCTGATGATTCATTAATTTTATCGTATAAAATGATATTATAATTAATTTAATGATCGAAATTATTAAATATAACCATTGCCATGAATTAAAACCTAAAAATTTCATTAATGATCGCGGCGTATAATTACCGCTCATATTTGGATCATATGATGACACTGATGACGATGTCCATAATGATGCAAAACACACCATTGTTTCATATGAATATCAATGATTTTATGTTTTTCAAAATATGAGTTTAAAACGATAATATCTGTTAATATCTGTTTATTACTAAATTATCTAAAAATATTTACTTTTATTTAATATTAAACGACTGAAATATGAAATGATAAAATTTACTGATTAATTATTAATAAAAATATTAACGCATTTTTCCAAAATACATGTTTATCATATGTGATCCATGCTTTTGGGGGCAGTTTCTGTTTCTATTTACATGTATGTGCGGAATAAATAATGATCGATGATATTGGAAATGTTTGGAAAAAGGGAAATAAAAGACATTTCAGAACTTTTTCTGTAAAAATAATTATGGAAAATTACAGATTATGCGCGTCTTATTCGTCCGCGTCAACACGTTTTTCGCGTCAATTTTTGTAAACATTATAACATACTATGTACAACATACTATGTAGTATGTTGTGATGTATTTCTGATATTTAAACTACTTTTTGCGCAGTTATTTGCGCATTATTCATGAAACGAATGACACGCGCACATTCAGTAAGAGGGAAAATAAAAGGGAAGAATCGGAAATCATTTCAATTTTCCCTCATTATTCCATTATTAAAAATATAAATATGAAATTTATATTAATTAATACTTTAAATAATTGATGACCCCATTTTTAATGTACGCTCATAATGTCTAAAATTTTCATGATTCCGTCTGTTAAATAACGAATACAATAATTTACATGTGCACATACATAAAGTACATCTTTCACATGTATAAATTTAGGTGTATGCGCACATTTATAACTCATGCGGCGCATTATTTTAGGTTCGGTTTATTTGCATATGAAAAGTAAAATCGCATATGACTTTCGAATTGTGCATAAACACCATTTAAATATATGCAAAAAGCATGTTTCTAAGAAATATTCCCTTTTACCTCAATACTTAAATAATATATTTTATGTTAAAAATGAAAGCATATATGAAATATCGCTGCGGATATGCTTAATTTTTCTTTAGTTCTTACATAAGATATATTTTAACAATGGTCAAATATGCTCATCCCATGATATAAGACCTAAAAAGAGGAGTAAATGTATACACGATAATTAGAGGTGTTTACATTGAAATGTAATTTCATATATTTATAAACATTTGATTTTTGACTAAAATATTATCTGATGATTAAAGCGAATTAAAAGCACATTCTTTTGTTCATTATACATTTATTGGAAATGTTTTAAAATTTAGAATTTAATTAATTATAAACGTATTTTAAGGATGATATTTATGAAACAAAAAATCTCATGATTTAAGAAAAACTTTTCTCATATTTTTGAAGATATTTCGGGATCATAAATATATTTTGAATTTTAAAATATATTTTATTATAAAATTTGAACATTATTTTCAAATGTTTTAAATGATTAATGATTATTAATAATTTTATGGTCATATATTCGCATATTTATTGATTTAATAATAGAAATCCGTGAATCGTTTCATATTTTATTACGGATTTTTTCATATGTAACTATAGTTATGTATACATTTATATGTAAATTGAAATGACACGTGACGAATCATAAATATCGTTTTAATGCATTAATGAATTTTTAAATTAAAATTTTAATTTTAAAACGATGATCAATGCTTTAATTGTATTTTAATCATAATGTCATTAAAGGAACATTCAAATTCATTAAATACCACAGAACTGACACTATCACCATCATCAGATTCATCATCATCTTTAAATGTGACAGTATCAGGATCGTGTTTTAAGTGTCTTTTTGAGTTTAATAAATATAAGTATCGTATGATCATTGAAAACTCTGAAAATGTGACATTTGAAAACATGATTCACGAAATACAAATGATGGGATCACAAATTTCGGAATTTACAAATATCGGACGCGATTATTACAATTTTGAGGTGAATTTATAAATTTTAAAATTAATAATAAATTTATTATTTAAATAATTGTTTTTTTAGATATTTGATGATGATTTTAAAGAATATGTGATGCTTTTGAATGACGATACACTAATTCCTCATTTATCTAAAATAAGGATCACTCCAAAATGTAAAACGAAATTTTCTCAGTATAATGTCAATGACTTTAATTTACACGTAAATAATGATCCGAAAAATAAAAGTGATAATCAATCGTCACATAATTTACCATCGAATAATTCAAAGGCGGAAAATAGCGATGTTTTAAGTAAATCGACATTATCAATATCATCCGCTGCGGGGACATTATCAGTGAAAGAAACTAAAATGTACGATTTATATCTATCGGTAAATAAGAACTATAAATGGTTTGCCAAAGATCGTAATAATCCAAACGCATGGGAAATTGTGGCAAAAGACATGGTGAAAAAAGGATATTCGGACATGAATAATGCTGAATGTAAAAAGAATTTTCACGCTCTATGCTCACAATACGCTGAAGTGATTCAACATTCGTCTAATTATCACGCGGCATGTGCCAAAATGCACGTATTTAAATACATGAATAAAATGAATTTAGAAATATTTTATAATCCCGTGACATATGCTAAAATTGTTAATCGTAAAACAGCATTTACTAAAAACAATTCCATAACAAATGTTCAGCCGAAAAATGGGAATAAAAATAATGGTGACATTAATGCTATTAATTCACAATTAAAAGCATTACAATCATCTGTTATCGCAGCACCCAATGGTAAAGAGTCTTCAAAAGCATCAGAAGTGTCATGTCCAATTCCTGTGATATCACGACAGAAAATGGCAGAAATAACGGGTAAACCATTTCAGGATAAAGACCCTTTAATATCGGAGCATTCAAAATCACGATCACATTCACCGTCTCAAATGATATCCCTAATAAATTCTGAAATTAAATTACCGATTAATTCATCGTTTGATGATGATCATCTATTACCATCATCATTAAAGAGTCGCATTTTAATATCATGCATCTTTCGCCACAACGGTCAACTCTGTGATGGAAAATATGATATGAGCAAATTTTGGCCGTCCGTGGCTAAGACTATGCGCAAATATTATTCAAACATTACTGAAGAGGAATGTAAAGCACAATTCAATGATATGATCTCACAATTAATCGCCGTTTTGCAATTCGCAGATTCATGTGAAGATGCTGTGTCAATGTTCGCATTATACGATGAATTAACGGAACTGAATTTAGAGAGATTTATATCTCTGAATGCGTATGAAAAAATATCAGAATTAAAAAAGAAAAAATCATTATCATGTGTCCCTACTGATAATGGACAATTAAACTCTAATAATGATTCCGTTTCTTTAAACAAAAATTGCCCTTTAAATTTGTTACCTGTCGATGGATACTGAATATATTCAGTATCCATATATAGTGAGCGTCGTTATTTACGAATTTTAATTTATATTAAACTATAAATTAAGACATAAGCATATTTATATAATGAAAATTTAAACATTAATTTTTTAAAATATTTTGATTAATTTCTTAATTTCAAAATATATCTTTTAAAATACATTTTTTATTTAAATTTTGATAATATTTCATTGAAAATTATTACAATAAAAATTTTATGAATTGACATTCATTTTTTCAATTTTGGGGGTCCTATTAAATGCTTAATAAATGAGGGTTTTATTAAAATGCCATTATCACGCACCGCATTTGAAATGAATGGATGATTCAGTGCCTCTTCAGCCGTTAGTCGTTTAGTATATGTGCATAATTTTGAAATTAAATCACATGCTATTGGATTTTGGCATATTTTACGTAATTTTTTAATCCATACATTAGAGCTTTTATTAGTGGCATTTTCTGTTTTTTTAGTATCATCATTAACTGTCGATGTAAAACTGATTTTGTTATAATCTGGAAAATTCCGTGCCCACAAATGAGGGGGTGTCCCCAAAGCTGCCACCACAATACAGAGCTGTTCAATATCACTCTCACCTTTAAATAATGGTGCTTTTTGTAGCATTTCTCCGATAATACATCCGACAGACCATAAATCAACTGAATAATCATAGTTATTCGATCCGTAAAGAAGTTCAGGGGAACGATACCATCGTGTGCATACCTAAATTTAAGTTTTACTTAATTTTTATAAAATAAATATTTTTATAATATTAATATTTAATGATAAATCTGCCATTACCTGATGAGAGAGCATACCATTGTCACTGTTATGACTTTCTGATGATTGATCATTATGATCGACAATTAATTTGTCATTCGATGGGAATGCCCGCGATTGTCCGAAATCACAGATCTTTAATATTCCATTCCAATCAATTAAGAGATTCGATGGTTTTAGATCACGGTGTAATATGCCATTTATGTGACAATGATGCACACCCTCTAAAAGCATTCGAATGTATAACACATTTTGCTCTTTCGTCAATTCACTTTCATATATAATCGTCGTTAAGTTAATAGGTAAAAGCGGAAACACTAAATTAACACTCGAACCATGAGCAAACACATCATACAATGAAATTATCTAATTTTTAAGTAAAATTATCATTTATTTCCGAAAAAATATATTTATTAAATATATATAAATTTTAAAATAATATCATTTAATAGTAATTTATAATTAAAAAATAATATTATAGATTAATATAGATTAAAGTCTTATTGTATGTAATTATTAGAGACATAAATTTTAAGCAAAAATTTTGACCAAAAAAAGCATTTCAAATGACAAAAAAGCAAATTTTTAAAAATATTAAAAATACTAAGGGGGAGTAAAGGAATTTTTTAGGCAAAATCAACCAAAAAAAGCATGAAAAAAAAGCAAATTCAAATTTTTAAAAATAGTAAGGGGGAGTAAAGGAAATTTTTAAGAATAAAGAGCCAAAAAAGCAATAAAAAAGCAAACTTTTTATGGTCCAAAACGACTTATTTTGGAACGATTTTAGTCTATATGGACACATATTTAATTATTTCTTTGATATTTCTTAAAATAAAAAAAGCATTTAAGCACTTTTTATGTCTCTAGTAATATAAAACATTATATAAAACATTTCCTTAAAATTTAAATGTTTAAATTAAATATTTTTAAATATATATGGAAATAAAAAAATATATTAACCGTAATAAAAATGAGTAAAATTTAGTGTTCATTCTGTAAACTGTTGAATAGTGTTTAGACAAATACTAAATGTCTGCATAGTGATGAATATAAAAAGAGCATAATTTTAAAAAATATTATTTTTAAAAATAAAAATCAGAATATCGGCGATGGTTTTATGTTCGATGATACATCAAAATTATGTTTTATATTATAAGTAATTTATAAAAATGGTTTTAAATATTATTTATTATATATATAATTTGCAACATATATGATGCTATAATTTCTAAATATGGTGTTATAATATATATAAATATTTTTTTATATGCATATCT
>JAQIXB010001195.1:0-11692 GCA_034697405.1 Mesoplophora pulchra
TATACTTAAACTGAATGATGTAAAAATGTGAATTTTCAATGTTTAAATCAACATATTGTTAACGCATGTTAATAATATATTGTGAGGCGCTTAAATAGTATATGTATGTTATAAAGTAAAATCTTTATAACACCCTCAGATGCAATTTTTTCGCACATTATGAAAGTTTCTGCCTTTTATAGCCTTTACCCTATGCTTAATTATTACCAAAGGTAGGATTTTTGCGGAATTACAGTAATCTTTAACTTTTAACTAAAATTTTAATATATTTATAACTATCCATATGATTGAAATTTAATTTCCGTATGAATTCGATTATTACATTAATATTACGATTTATCCGAAAAAATCCCGCCTCTGGTTATAGTGACAATTATTTCATACATTTATTATTATAATATATGTTACAATATATGGTAAAACCTCTTTAAGGACACGTCTCTTAAGAGGACACTTAAAATATAAATAAAAAATAAATGAAATGACAAAAGATCGGGATTTCGATCGGGCATATTTCACCAGAGTTTAAATAAATAAAAAACGATATTTATTTTATCATATATATAATAATTTATATTTAATATATTTTATGATATTAAATATAACTATTAATAAGTGAAATATGCTTTTTAATAGGAAATGATTATGTCAAAAGTTTACTTTTTATTTACTTTAAACATATACAAATGTATAATAATATGACATTAATAAGTTTATGAATATATTCGATAAATTCAATATTAACGCATTAATGTATGTTTATATTTACATTTATATTTTAAAAAATAAATACATAATTAATAAAAACATATTCACATTATGGTTTGACACTGCATTCATCATTATTATTACATATTATTACTAATAATTTATTGCACATCTGACTCTTCATAATTTATTATTTATTTGTAAATGTAAACTAAAGTTTCATTTATATTATTCTTTAACATGTTCCATTAATGGACATAAAATAATATATTTATATAATAATTAGAGCCGATATTTTTAGGGCATAAAAATGGCAAAATCATGGTAAAATCCAAGAGTCAAAAATATGTTTTTTGAGAAAAATTTTGGGAAAAATGATCACTTTTAATTTATTGCATAATTTTGGGCATTTTATGTCAATAATTCTATACATTTTTTAAAATGTTTTGTTTTATTTCTGTATTAAGTTTTTTAATTATGTAATTTTATAAATATTTATTTTTTAAAATTTAAGAATAATTTTAAATTATTAGATGATCGCACAAAAAATTATGAAAAACAACAAATTCGGTGTTAAAAAATTTTCAAAATGCTAAATTCAGACATTATTCTCAGACCCGAAATTTTCGAATTTTGAGGAAAATAAATAAATAAATGCCTAAAAAATTAATTTTATGCCATAAAAATAATATACTCAAAAGTTCAAAGATTTGCACAATTATTGCTCCATTATTTGCACAAAATGCCCGATATATATCGTCTCTAATTATTTTATAATTATTGATTATTTTTATGCATATTAAGAGTGTGAAAAGTTTTTATAAATATTTGTAAATAAAAAGTGTTTTTATCATACATGTATAGCTGAATATTAATGTGTTTATAAATTTGTCATATGCGTACATAGGTCATTATTAACATTTATACACAGACCAATATTTGAATATTGAGATAATATGCATTTTTATCCATTTATAGTGAGGAACAATTTCGTTATAATGTATTAATAAAAAACCATAATCAAAATCATGAGCCATATTCTGCAGCTGATTATAGGAGAAATTCATCATCATCATCATCTTCATTAACATCATCATCAGGATCATCATCACAATCTTCGTCATCATCAGTATTTCGATTGTTCCCATTAAAAAGGACATTAAATAACAATGAATATGAAGCATCATCATCATCATTATCATCATCGGCATCGTCACAGAGTTTATTATTATCATCATCATCATTATCCAATGGGTGTAAACCAAAGTCTAACATCGTGTTTCTTAAGACACATAAATGCGCATCTTCGACGATACAAAACATATTCATGAGATACGGATATGCCAATAATAAAGTATTCGTTTTACCATCGAAAGCCAATTATTTGGGTCATCCTCAGCCATTCAGTCCTTCGATGGTCCCCGATCCTAAGAACTTTGGTCACGAATATAATATTCTAACGCATCATTCGCGCTTTGATTATGTTAATATGAGTTCATTAATGCCTAAAGACACAGTGTTTATAACCATAGTTCGTGATCCCATAGATCTTTTTGAATCGATGTTTAACTATTACCGTTTATTTAAGTTTTGGAATATGACCATAGATGAATTTGACAGTGATAATTATACAGTGCCTTTGAAACTGATTAAAGATCGATATATGGGAAAAATCGGCATTAATCAAATGCTCTTCGATTTGGGATTAAACGCCATTGATTTTTCAATGCCCACGAAAGTACGTAAACATATCGCTAAAATCGACAGCATTTTTGATTTCGTTATGATCTCAGAACGTATGGATGAGTCTTTAGTGCTCTTAAGACACTTCTTGTGTTGGGACATCGATGATGTCGTCGTGTTTAAGGTACACTTTAATCCACTTTTACCTCACTTTTTAGAGCGAACTTATAGCGTGAGTGAACGCAATATTAACATTTTTGAATTATTACCCTAAAGTCCCTATGATACCCCGCGGGTTATCTAATAAATTTAGAGGATTTTGAATAGAATTAGCAGGTGCGGGTTATCTATGGGGTGCGAGTTATACAGATTTTTATCTATTAATACAAAAATGTTTATAAAATGACTATATTTTGAAAGCTGCGGGGTATACAATGGACTTTTGGTAGTAACAAAAAATGCAATGAGAAAATAGAGTGTAAAAATTGATCTGAGGTTAACCCTCTTCATTTGTTTCAAAAGTGATGTAAATAATTAACTAAACTTTATTTTAAATTACACATTAACATTACTTTTTCAATACATATGTGTGATAAAATTAGTACTTATATTTTTAGGTATATGCTCAATTTTTATTTTTAATTTCGACTGAAATATGTTTTATATGATCATATATTAGTTTAGAAATAAATGAGATAAATGTGTATTGAGCTAAAATCAACATTTATATCATCATACGGTAAACGCATAAATTTAAATTAAAATGCTTTTTTTACAATTTTAATGTCAAACAATTAATTCACACTGAGATTGTTATGTTAAAAAAATGTGTTTTTATGCTCAAAAATATTTCGCTTAAAATAATTTTAATTTAAATAATGTTTTTAACTTTTGAATCTTTTATATTTAAAAATAAGAATAATTTATAAGCGTAATATAATATATGAATATTAAAAAATAATTAATATTTTAACATTTATATTTAGTTAAACGCGCGGCGTCCTCAGGATCATCGTGAATTATCGGAATTGACGCGGTCACGAATCCGGTCATTAAATTGGGCCGATAATTTATTATACCGTCATTTTAACCAAAAATTTGAAAAAATCGTAAAAAAATTTGGAAATGAAAAAATGAAAAAAGAAGTGAATGAACTGCGAAAGCATACGTTTCAATGGTTTCATTACTGTGTCGATCCGAATCCATTAAAAGATATGGAAAAAAACACTAAAATTAAATCGATTAATGACAATGATCAGATTAATGGAAATAATGGAATTAACAATTTTAGTAACAATATTATTAGTAATAATGTTAGTAATAACAATGTTAATATGAGCAATGGTAACAACAATGGTAACAACAATGGAACAGTGAAAAAGCAGAGTGTGATAATTAGATTTATGAATAAACGTCGTGATAACAGTACGTGTTGGCTATTGACAGCACAAGAATTGGATTTTACAAAATTCCTGCGCATACGACAAATGAAACTATATCCGGGCTCTGTATTTATCACTAAAAAACCCTTAGATTATTATAGACATAAATTAATTAATAATAATTTATTCATATATAATAAAAATAATTTTAAATATAATAATATATATGCCGATGCAATGAATGAATTTGAATTAAATAATAATCGATTAATAAATGATCGAAATGTTTTAGAAAATGAAAGGGAAAACGATGAAATGACTAAAGCATTGGAAAATAATGAAAAAACATGATATAAATATTTATAAATATATTTTATTATATATATTAATACATTATATATATGTTTTAATATATATGTTGTATTTTATTAAATTTTATTAGAAATGTTTCTAACATTTACATATATCGTTATGATATTAGTTTTAATTTATTGTTTAATTTTATAAATTTTTTAGGAATTTAATAAAATTTGTTTTTTACAATAAAAAGATTCATTAATTACTGTAAAAAACATTAATATGATTAATTTATTTGCATCTCTGCGCGATTCAATGTCTATTAAACGGTAGTTTTTTAACACATTTTAAATACAAATTTTGTATAAACAAAAACACGCGCGATATTTTTGCAAAATTTAGAAATGCAAAAATTAAAAATTTTTAAACTCAAAATTAATTCATTAAATGTTTGAAAAACATTAATTTTTTTAATAAAATGAGAATTAAGGATTTAATTTTAATGATAAATTAATAATTTAAAAAATATTATTAAAATTTACAGGTGAATTTTGACCTTAAAAATGAGCATTTTTTGCTCAAAAAAGCACATGTATTTAAATGACCAAAACACATGTGCTTTTTTAAGGGATCATAACCTAATTATATGCAAATGACATTAGCATATGATACAATGTTTTTCTTTATTTATGTCCATGACACAGTACAGTGTGTTTTGCGTATGCAATCAGTTGAGAGTCATAATTAAGGAAAAACACTGTATATAACCATTGACCTCACATTTTATATATTTACTTAATTTTGACAAAAGTAAGAAATATTTTTCTAAACTTTAGATGTAAGAATTTTTTTGGCATTCTTAATTTTTGCATATTTTTTGTAAATATCTCAAAATATACTAAAAAAGCATTAATAATTCGTGACATAAATGTGAGATAAAAATGTTTAAATTAATTTAATTTTTTAAATTAATGTAAAATTTATATGCATAAAAATATTTATACATATAAATTTTTTAAAAATTTATTTTAAAATTTACATTTAAAAATATTAAAATTTATAATTACCTTTAATTATACATTATTTTTAATTACTATTTATTATTTATAAAAACATTTAAATTTTTCGGTAATAAATTATTTAAATAAATATTTAAAAAACAAAATAAAACAATGATTTTATTTTTAAAAAATTAAAATTTTTATATAATGATCATAATAATAAAAAATTTTGTTACAAATAAATTCACGTCTTTGATTATGTTTTAATATAATGAAAAACATATTTTTAAAAAAATAATAACTTTTTCATGATACTAAAGGACTAGAAAATGAATTCACAAAAAATGAGTTTTCATATATTAATTAATAACTAAATATTTAAATATATTTAATAATATTAATTCGAATGTCATGATTCATAAACAAATATTTAACATTAAATTTAAATTAAAAGTTAATTATCATTTTAATTTATATATATATATAATAACTTTGTATTTAAAGGCACATAAAACGTTATGAATATGTATATATTTATGTATATATTAATATATTATATATTTAAAGAATACTTTGGTTATTAATCGATTTAATATCATATTAATAAAATGCGATTAATAATGATAACGACAAAATTGCGGTCATTACTTTAAAATTAAATAATTATTAAATATATTAATTATTAAATAGTTTTTCGTATTAAATAGCAATTCACATAATTAACTATTCAAAGAGTGCTTTAATGTCATTTAAACTCTGAAATAAATGATCACCGAATCTATTAGAGTCTGTGTGTGGACATGATCTTTTTGATGATATATGAAAAAATATACGATAATCATTCGGAAACATGTATGATACGCCATAACCATTATCAGAAACCGGTCCTTAAATTTAAAATAAAAATTAATAAAAAAATTTTAAATCATTTTAATTTAATACATTATACTTTTATATAATGTATTCAAATATGTGTATATGTTTGTATGTTTATGAATAGCTAACTTATTTCATATATACACATTGTACATATACACATTAAAAATTGAGTACGAAAATGTAAAAAACATAATGTATAAATGAATTAGAAAATTACCGAATCCGCCCCCGGGACACATCTTATCTTTGAATGTTTTATAATTAGGATTTGGAACGTCCGTTTGTTGAGTATGCGGTGTTTGAGATGTGGACAATGTCCACGGACGGGTTAATACCGATTGCAAAAAATCACTCTCCTTTAATGTCAACAATAATTTCACGATTAATTTTTGGGAAAAGTTTTTTTAAAAATTCAAATTTAATAAATATTAAATTATTAATTTAGTATTAATTAAAGTGCTTACATATCCTAATCCTTTACACGCGATATATAAAGCAAATAAATGGCGATCGATTCCTTTGCCATTCATAGCGTCTTTATATAGATCCGTATGAACATCGGCGGCATTTTTCAATAATTCAATTTTTCGCTCTTTTGGAATGTCATCATTAAACATCGAAAGGACAAAGTCCACAGTCTGCTGTGTGCACGAACGGACTGTCTCCGTACGGCCGTTTAAATAAAGCCGTGTCATTGATGCTTCATACGTCTGAACGAATTTACCATTATCCTTATAATATGCCATTTGAAGTGCGATCTGAACAAAAGCATCGGGTGACACTTTACATTTCTTTATTTCACCTGAAATATCAATGAAAATTAAATTAAATATAAATTAAAATTTATTTAAAAATTTATTTAATCCCATAAATTAAAGCATATTTTGTAAAATAATGTATATAAAATACAATTATTTAAATTTTAACTAAACTTAGGTTCTATACATCGCGTTATATCTCACTCTTTATACCCAGTCTTATAGCGTGAGTATAAGAGAGGTCTTATACTCAGAGGTATGACCCATTTACTCACTTTTATTTTTTTAGTACTTCTAAATGTGCCTGAGCTATAAGATTGAGTGTTAATAGAAAGGTAAAAGTGCTTTGTTATAAGGATTATTTGAAATTACCTTTTCCCCATTCTTGAAAATCAACAACAATGAGATTGAGATCATTGTTGTTATTTATCGCAGATTTAAGGGCATTGTTTATTTTGAGACTCAATTCTTCATTTACGTCCCAAATTATACGCGACGGTTTCATGAGTGACCCCTGTTTAAAGGTCTTATTCGGGGGCATCACCGTTCTTTTAAAGATAATTAAAAGATAACGAATTATTAAAGAAATAAATTAATATTTTTAATTTAAAATTTTAAAATTTTCTTCAAATTTTAATACTATAAATGCATGTTAACTAAAGTCACGTAAATATAGTTAATATTTGAAAAATGTGCTAAAAACCTTTTAATTATATTGTAACATAATTTTAATTATCATAAAATAATATAATAGAATTTTCCTTTAAAATTCGTTTAAAATGTTGTTGATACGGAATAAAAGAAAATTCATTAAAAATTCATTAAATTAACTTTAGTTAATTAATTATAGTATTCTATAGTTAAAATTTAATTTATAGAAACTATAAATTTAATCTATAAAAATACTATAAAATACTGTATATATATCATACCCGTCATCATCAAAGGTTTTTTCCAAAACGTCGCGACATAATGCGAATTCCCACATATGTGCATATGCGGGTGCGTCTGCGAGACTATGCTCACAGTTGAGTCCGCATTTACCGTTCGCAAAAACCAACACATTAAAGCATTTGTCAAACCATACGCTTTTACCATCACCGTGTAATAACCATTTTCCTCTTTCGGTTAATGTTTCCGGAGATTCATCGATTAACCAAAACATACATATCGATCGTTCAATCAAATCACGTGATTCGTCATTAATTCCCATACTGAAATGATCCTTTCGGATTCGCGCCCATTCATTGCGTTCCATTGTTGTTAACGCTGCGATTGCTTTTTGCTCATTACTAACAGAGGATTCATGCATTGTTGAGTCTGTAATAATCCATTCGATATTTTCCTCTAATGTTTTGGCAGAGATCAATTGATTTTTCATGTCATAAACGTCCACACGATAATATATACCCTTTGATACTATTATTATATGCTTTGAATCTTTAGTATCATAATGTACTAATTCGTCCATGTCCTCCAATGGAATTCTGTCAAAAGTTTACATACATTTTTTAGAATTTATAGAATTTTCAATCATATTTTTAATTAATGTGTACACATAATTAAAAATAACATGAATGTTCTTCGAAATATTTAATTAAAAATGTGACTTTTCATTCGATAAAATTAGATATGTATTTATTATTAGAGAAATTCTTTGAAATATACTTTCATATATCTAATAGAATAGGCTCAGAAAAGTCGAGCCTGAGCCTGCTGTGCTTAGGCTCAAAATTTTTCGAAATTGAGTCTGAGCCTCACTTTTGACCTCAGATCGTAGTCTCTTTAACAATATTTTCCGATTCTATTCTATTATGTTATATGTTAAGGTCAACGACAGGTGAATAGGGACTTTCAGAGTATCACAGGATATATATAAAAAGTGAATACCGTGTCGTGGAGAAGAGTCTTTCATATTGGGCCATGCATATGGGAATAGTGTTCCTAAGCACTAACGGAGGCAGTTCCTCATGATCAATCAATCGCTTGAATTTGAGTATGTTCGTCACGAGTGACGCCGCACGTGACGCGGGTCTGTGCGTAGCCCTCCAATAGCTCTGATCGATTACGTAATAATTGCAATTTATCGGTAAAGGAATGCGGCTCCGTAAATACACATATCTTTCCCTGAAATAACATTTAAGATTATATTAATTTAAATATTTCACACGTGTCGTAGAGACAGTATGCACTTAAATTCATTAATGAAATATTTAAATAAATTTTATATTATGCGAATTCAAGCATTATGTCTCTATGACCTATGTGCTTAACTATAATAACACTCATGGTAATTTTATAAGAGTGTATGGTTAAACTATCATATAGTATATGAACTCTCTTATAAAACTAGTAATATGAGTGTAAAAGTTAATTACCACCAATCGGTGACATAGTTTTGTGTGAGCCATGATTTTAGTATTAGTAACTTTTGTAATTTTGGTCCTATCGTAGTTTTAAATTCCTAAATATATATTTTAAATATAAATTAATATATATAAATATATAAATATATATCAATTGAAACATTTAATTTAAAAATTGAATGTAATTTTAATTATTACTTTATATTGTTTTTTCAAAAGTGCTAATTCCTCATCACTGCACACAGGTTTTAGTGAATCGAATAGTTTATGTATGGTTTCTCTTAATGTTGGTACAGGCATACGCGGTAATGATCTTTGAAAGCTATACAATGAGGGCTGATATCCACTAATGAGTCTCACTATTAAACCCCATAGTATCACACGTTTTCGAGGTTTTCGTGATGATGATATATTCATCCATCCTCTGTATGAGAGTAATGCTCTCAGAATATACTGACGTAATAACATTATGATAAATATAAATGTAAATCCGATGATACACGAAATTATGGCCGATCTTAAAATATGAGGCCCGCCTAAAAGTATATATTAAAAGTATACATTAAATTCATATTTAATATTCTAGTATATGATAGGATATAATATTAATAAAATAAATTATAACTTTTTTTTCGATGAAAATATAAAAAGTACATGCATAGTAAACACGAATAATAAATAATAAAAATAAAAAGTAATATTATTATAAAATGCAATAAATAATAGAAAATGTAATAATATTATAAATTAAGTAATATATTAAAATACATAATAAAATTGTTTCCTTTAATGTCAAAGTTTATAATAAATTTTAGCATATGTAATGATGAATTATGTATAATAATATATACTTTTATTTATGTATAAAATCATGATACATGTACATGATACATGCACACGATGCTAGTAATAGTCATAGTGATAGTCTTACTCTGTGTTATCCATAAGAAATCACTGGTCCTTAATAGTCTTATAGTTAATGGTCTACAAAATGATGGATCTGTCATCAGTATTAAGAAGAATATGGAACAAATCGCACATAATGTGGATAAAGACGTGGGCCACATTCCATTGCGAATTGAATTGCTAGTTAACATCAAATAGCAAAGCATTAGATATTCATTTAATACTTACACCACTAATTCAATAGCATAACAAATTAATAGAAATTAAAAAAATATTTTCATGCGAATTATTAATTAAAATTAACATATAAATACATATTATTAAAAAAAAATTCGGTTAAATATTTATGTTATTATATTTTTGAAAAGTTATTTTTAAAAAAATTAAAATAAATAAAAATTATAATTAAATTATGTAATGATAGTATTATCTTTAGTATTATTTTATATTTAAATTTATTCATCATCAGTTTTATTCATTCATTCATTCATTGATAATTATAAATCATATTTATATTTTTTTTATAATGACATATTGATATTTGTTTATTGTAAAAACTGACCCTATTTTGGGTCATTTTTAAGGGCATTAAATTATTATTAAATGTAAATATATTTGAAAAATGAAACCTAAAATATGAGGAAACTTTTTATTTAAACCCCTGTTAAATGAGTTATTCATTATTATTATTATAATGTAATATAAACCTCTTTTGACTCCTATTTAATGTTCCATTAAAAAATGTAAATATCATTTTGAAATTTTTTTCAAAAAATAAAATTAAATATGAAAAACTTTCCTCATCATTTTTTCCATTTATTTAAAATTATCATATGTACAGTATGAGTTAACTTAAAATTCTAATATTATGTAGTAATTTGAGTATGTACTAAAATAAGAAAAACATACTGTAGATAATGCTAAATCAAAGTCATTGTACCGGTGAAAGGAAAAATATTGATTTAAAAATAATTATTTATATAAAAATTATATCATTAAATAATAGAAAATATAAAATTATTTTTATATTATAAAACATATAATAAAAGGAAATGTGTTACCATTTTAAAAATAAAATTATAATCATTAATTAATTTCAAATAAATAAATGAATATATCTAAAAATCAATTATATTATCATATAATTATGAAATTTTATTTTATTTTTAATCAATAATTTCATTATTATATAACAATGTGCACATTTACCTCAATTTTATACAATCATTGCTTAAATTACTAAAAAAAGACTTTTCTTAAAAATATAAGTAAACACTACACACATACTTTCTTTTAGTTCCTTTGGAATTTTATTATTTATGATTCAAATGATTATATTTATTTAAATACCATTTTACCTCACATTTGACAATACTATAGTTGAGCTCACCTCATGTCATAAGTACTGTTAAATGTGAGGTAAAATTGTATTTAAATATAGTAAACATTTTAAATTATATAATTACTAATTAATTAGTCAAAAGTACAATGCACTTAATTTTTAATTTAAAAATAATTTTATATAATTTCTTATTATAACGCAATTAAATTAAAAGTAAAAGTTATAAATGCACTTTCAAAATGGTTATATAATTAAAAATAAATTTAAGCATTAATTATAAGTTTATTATAAAATTATTTTGATAATGAAATAAATGTAAAATATATTTAAACATTTTAAAAATTTTTATATTTAAGAAACTCATATGTAC
>JAQIXB010001196.1:0-11690 GCA_034697405.1 Mesoplophora pulchra
TAAATATTATAATTTTATTGTTTCATTATCAGTTATACTATGGTCATTTAATATATTTGAATATATTATAATATAATAAATTATATTTAAATAAAAATTTAATTTTTTGCATAATTTATAATAATCAAAGGTATAGTTATGTTTAAATATATATTTATAATGTACAGTGAAACCTCTGTATTATAATAATGAAATCAGTATGAGAAATTTAATTTATTTAAAACGAAATAAATCCTGTTCTTAAACAATGCCCATTTTAAAGAGGTTTTAGTGTAATTTTACATTTACAATACATATAAATATAGTAAATGTTTAGTATATTTACATGTGAATAGACGCATTTTAGTAATTGTAATGAATATAAATGTTTATAAATGTATTGTTTTAAAATGGATTAATGCAAAATTCACATAATTTAGTTAATGTTTAAATAAATTTAAAGAAAAGATTTATATTTAAATATAATTTTATTATAAATATAAATGATGATCGTATTTTATTTAAAATTTAAATTAATTTTAAATAAAACATAACATAATCACACACATATATCATAATAATCACATTTTTCGCATTTAAAAACTCGAAATGTGTGTATATATACATACCTAAAAATATTAGTATACATTAGTAGCAAATAGTTATAATATATATTACATTAGTAACTAGTATATGTATACTATTACATGATATATTAAATTCCATGAGTTCATGTATGTGTGGGGTCTTTGCACTTTGAACTATGATCTTCAATTAGCATTTAGTAAATAGCAT
Organism: Mesoplophora pulchra; assembly: GCA_034697405.1. NCBI lineage: Eukaryota > Metazoa > Arthropoda > Arachnida > Sarcoptiformes > Mesoplophoridae > Mesoplophora > Mesoplophora pulchra. The sequence continues at coordinate 775 of JAQIXB010001196.1, forward strand.
TTTACAGCATTTTAATTTTTAGATATACCATCATCATATATATATACAGTATTATGTGTATATATATTAAGTATATATATACTATGATGATATTCTATTTATTTGATACAAATTTTTTTTCATCGTCCGATAGATATTTTACCTTTACACATATGCTCTTAATGCATTCACCTAATACTAGTGTTAGTATATTTTAATACATTTTATAACGATCTATCTTTAGGCATTATTATTATTATATTTAAGCTATAGTATCATAATAAGTATAAAAGTGATATATATTTATTATTTATAAATGATATATAAAAAAATATATAGATAAATAGTGCTAGTGCTAGTGAATAGTGCTAGTGGACATTTTTCAATAAGAACTACTAATAGATATGGGCATAGTGAATATTTTATTAATTTTTATAAATTTATATCTAAAAATTTTTATATATATATATTAATTGAAAATTATATTTATAATTTTTAATTTTTCATTAAATTATATATGATATGAAATAATAAATATGACGCTATTTAATGTGTAATTTAATGATATTCGAATTTTTAATATAATTTATTATTATGATTATGATTAAATGCATTTTCGAATTAATTTTTTAATGATATTAAATTATAAATTTGAATTAAATATATATAAAAATATAAATGAAAATGTATGATTTCCTATTTTTTAGTGATACTATTTTTTAGTATAAATAAAATCGTAATAAAATAATGAATTATTAACGATCGATTATTAAGTATTTAATGTGATTGATTCTGACATTTCTTAAAATTAATTCACATATTATTTGAGGCGAATTTTTTCAAATTCTGTGGTAATGTGTTATAATTTATAAAAAAATAAAATAAAAATTATATTAATTTAATATATAAATTTGATACTTATATTTTATAATATGTATTTATAAATTATAATTATTTTTTTTTCAAAAAAAATTATATAAAAATTAACATTTTAAAGACATTGCACTTAAATGCACTTAAAAATAATAATAATTATTATTATTATTAAATATTATATCATAATTATCAAATTTATAAATAAAAAATTATAATTATAAAAAAATAGATATTTAATAACAATTATTTTATTTATTTATATTTTATTATTATTTAAAAATGTTATAATTTAATTTAAAAATATTTTTTATTTTATAAATAAACTTATTTTTGAGCGATAAAAGCATAGGTATTTCTATAGGTTCATGTTTTAATGGCGTTTCCTTTTTTTGTTATTCATTTTTAAGTGCATTCATTTTTACCATGAGTGAAACTACCATTAGTACTATCACTAGTATTAGTATCAATGCTATTCCTATTGTATACCATTGTCATTCAATTGTAAAAAAGTACATTTTTGATTTGTCTAATGACTTAAACTTAGAAATGCCCTCAAAAAGCGGATGTCCAATTAGTGGGGTGATGTTACGCCATTTGGGTTTTGTTTTATATCAACTAGTACTTACTAGTACATTTGTATGTCATAGTTCTACCACTATTATAGCACTATTCCATTACTAGTTGACTAGCATTAGTCTACAGGCTATCCTTATATTTATTAAATGACTATAGTATAATGAGTTTTGAAGAATTATTAATATGTGTCAGTGTGAGACTAGTTTTTTATATACTAGTATATATACTATGTTATAATGCTATAATAACTAGCATTTTATTTTGTATATAAATATTATATATGAGATTATAATAATAATATTATTTTTAATTTTGAAAAATTTCATTTTATTTGCTAGTAAATTTCATATACTAGCAATTATATGAGTTAAATTTTGAACATATGTGTACTAGAATACACATAGGTATATACTAGCTATTTAGTAATATATATACAGTGAAACATACGTACGTCCATCACAATATTTTATATTTTAAAATTTAAATTTAAATATAATTTAATTGCATGTGATCTATCATCAAAGGCGGAGGTTCATAATTATGAATTATTATTTTAGGTATACTTTTTTAGTATATTTATAGTATACATATATACTAAAAATGTTTATCATACATATGTATATATGTACTAAAATATACTTAAATGTATTCACATTTTTTAGTATTATTTTAGTATTATATTATATGACAGTGTTAAGTATTATGTATGACCCTTTGTATTATGCATGATTTAAACGCTTTTAATGTAATGCTGAAACAAAAATAAAAAATATTTAAAAATAAAATAAAAAATTAATGTGAAATTAAAAATTATTACATTATCATATACACATAAATATTATAAATTATATCTTTAGTCTTTAGCCTTTGGTCTTTAGTCTTTTCACTTTTCATTAATGCATAGTGAAAGTTAACTATGACCATAACTAACTTTACTTTCATTATAAACATGATTTAAACATAATTTAGTGTTTATTATTTATAAAAATATTCTTTAATTTTTTAAATTAAATTTTATATTTCTTTTTATTTAATAATTATTTTTTATATTTTTTTGAAAATATTTTTCACCATTAAATTCTTTTTATTTTAAAAACGAAATTTTTTCACGAATTTATTAGTGAATTTCGTGCGTTAATTATATACTAAAAAATACTAAAAATTATGGGTAAAACTTTCAAAAAAGTCCTACGCACAGTTTCTAATATTTATAAAAATATATTAATATATTAAATTTGTTATATAATTTTATAGTTATTTTATAGTTATTTTATAGTTATTTTATGATGTTTTAAGAAAATTATTAATATATTTAATTATATTTTTAAATATGAAAAATGTAATGATGATATTTTTAAAAAAAAATTTAATCATTATTTTTATGAATTTTTAAATTAAATTTTATTTAATTATTATTTACACATAATACTAATACATATACTTATAGTGATAGGGAAAGTTTATCTTTCAATAGTAATAAAAGAGAATGATTTATTAATTAAATAATTAATGAGACACAAAATTTAGAATTTAAATTTTACAAAAATTATAGTTTTAATTTTTAGAATTATAATATAATGTAATAATAAATGAATGAATGAATAAATAATTAATTTAAATTTCATATTTAAGACATACCTATGTTTATGTATTTATAAAAACACCATAACATTAAATAGCAAAACAACAATAGGATGCTATTTAATGTTAGTTTTACTTTAGTGTGCTTTAGTTATACTTAAAAAATAACATATAAATACAAAAGGGATGGGCTTTGGTTTTAGTGTTATTTATAAATTAATATTTAATTTTACTTTTTTTTAATGAAAAAATTAATGATTTCACATACATTTTCATGCATTGAATTTTTTCATATCTAAAAACACATGTGTGTTAACTATAGACATATACTATTAAATGTGAGCATTTATATATACACTAAAAAAACATAAAATAAAATAAAAAAATAAAACATAAATATAAAAATGCATAAAAATGTGTATTCACTTTTTGATGATGATAATGATGGTAAAAGATTATCATTATGATAATGATGATGATAATTTTTCGTTTTACGGTTTTTTCGTTTTTCGACCTATTTCTATACACAGATACTAGCACTAGTACTAGTACTAGTACAGTGTACCAGCATTTGCATTAGCATTAACATTAGTATATTAAGATTTTCACCTAGTGTCTCCCATATTTTCAGATACCTTTGCCTTTATTATTAGTGTGTGTATATAACGAATATAATATAATATTATAAATTACTTAAAAGGAAAGTAATAGTATCTTCAGATATAATAGTATAGTATAATTCTAGTGTATGTTAGGTTAGTCAATAGTCTCCCAAAAAATGTTTTTCGCCGCATTTGTTTCATCGTTTATCCATAAAAAAGCATTGCATTTACTTCTATTTCATAGCATTGCTATTACTATTACTATTGTACACATCATATACTAGGGCCATGCCATTACCATTTACTAGTACATGATGATGAAGTATCATCATACAAATAACGTTAGCCTTAGGGTGTTCATGAGGTGAGGGCCCAATTCAAATTCAAATTTAAATTTCGGCCCAAAACGCAACCATACTATCACTTATACTAAGACTATGTGTGTGTGCCTATTCTATGTGTGTTTGTGTATGTGTGTGTCTGCAGCACTCCACACTAATACTAGTATTATAATACTAGTACTAGCACTAGTAATAGTATGGGTTCTTCATGTGCCTCCCAAAAAAACTATTTTCTCCTCAACCCAAAGGCACCAAATGGCACCCAAAGATAATTAACGTTCTCATGGGCAATAAATATAGTATAAACTTATATCTACTATTACTAGTATATATATACTATTACTAGTATATTGTATATTCCTTTTTTGGTTGAGGTACACAATCAATGAGGCACATGCCCCGCTCATTATCATCATGTATATGACCACCTAAAGATACGATATACACTATGTTCGCATTCTTTTTTAGTACACATTTTTCTTAACTCAAAATTTATGGAAAAAATTAATTTTATTATTATTAAATCATAATCTTTTTTTATTAATATTTTAATGGAAAATAATAAATTAATTTTCACATTTTATTAATAAATATTTCTTGTTTTTTTGCATTTTTTAGAAATTGAAAACATTGAAATTGAAACGTATGCATACACTTTTAGGAAAAGTAAAGGTAAAGTGTAAAACTAACTTAAGACTTATACTAAATGAATATATATATATATATATATATATACTATGGTCATGGTGAAGAAAGAGATGGTGATTGAGAATAGGAATTGAAAGGAATGAAAAATCAAAAGAAAAGAAATATATACTAAAGTAATAGCCGTATTACTAAGTAAAAAGGACCGGGACTAACACTGGCACAGGCACTAGCATTTGTAATGATAATAGTATAAGAGAATGGCAGTATTTAAGGGTATGCCTTTTAAATGTAGATTAAGGCTGAGTCCTTTGTCGGTGGGCGCTTTGATCTTTTTAAGGCCCATCACCTTTTGCCATTTTAACATTATTAAAAAAATTTTACCACACTCAGTTAGTTTACCTTAGTATATACATTAATATACTTTATGCTATGCAATTCTATGCAATAATATTCTCTATGTAATGTTCGGGCATAAATTTCTAGTTTATGTTTATAAATATGAAAGTATGTGTGTGTGTATGGGTTCATGTTTTTGGGCTATTGATTTGTTACGATACGATACATTACATTACGTTTCACATGAACCATACTATAACTATAACTATAATATACAATTATAATATACCATGATATTTATTTCATGATTCACTTAAACTTATTTATTCACAGATATACTATTATTTTGTACATATGATGTTAGTTATACTTAACTTAAATCTTATATTATAAAATACCATATGCACACACGATGTGTGAATATATACTCATATATTACTTTATAATATTATTATAATTGCATTATATTCATTAAATTTTGCTGTACCTTTTTAAATATATAATTCCGAGAATCCTATTCACTAGCAACTAGTTACTTTTTACCATAGTATTATTATTATTTAAAATAACAACAATCTTCTAACCGCATTTTCTATGGGGCAAAATGTGCAGATTTTTTCCAAACACATGCACATATACACACTTTTGAATATTCCGTTCACAATGTTATTATACATTACGCTATTATACTTTAGTATATATACTTTTGATAAACTGAGGGAACCATTCTTTGCTAGTATTTGATTGTATTCAATAAAATTGTGGATTATAAATTTCTTTTACATTCTCTAATGGTCTTTTATTATGAATATACATATACGTATATATTTAGAGTGTAAATATATTGATAATATATGAATGACTTTTTGCGGTGGTAATAGTGCTTAGTATAGCCCATAGTTTACATGAAATAGAATGGGCCTAAAAATTGCATACTTTTAAAGCACGCATTTTGCTTTTTATTATTTAAATATTATTATTATTATTAAATGTAAATGTGAATGTATTTGACTCTTTTGACACGCCTTTTAAAAGAGGAAATTTTTATATAAAAATCATATATCGAAATATATATAAAAAATTATTATTATATATATATATACATTAATATTATATATTTCAAAATACTAACATATACTAGTATTATGCACAATGCGTGTATAAAAATATAATTGATTCGGTATTATATCATAGTGTACATGTATAATATAATGTCACATCAGAATTTTATTCATACATAAAACTATTCTATTGATATATATAAATTGCATTATAATATTGTATAAAATATATACTATATTTTAGCATATACTAGCACACACATATTAATATATATAATATAATATAAGAAAAGTATACGCAGGGTATATACGGTATATGCCAATTTTATATTTTGATCCCCTAAAAATTGTACAAAAGTTTAGTTTTTTTAGTATACATATATGGTATATTATACAAAGATGCATACACACATACAGCATAATAATACCAGTAGTGCACAATGCTAGTACCAGTAGTAGTTGCTAGTAATGTTCTACTATTTAGTTCTGCCCTTTTCCCTATTATATTAAAAAGTATATGTTATGTTATATTATATAATATTATATATTATATTATATTATAAAATGTGAATACGAAAGTTTTCACGCATCACCGTTTTTCACCATAAAATGGGACGGATCTAAATTTAAAGGGATTCATTCCTTTTTTATATATAAACTTTACAATACTATTCTATTGCATAACTATTACTTTTCATAGTACCCATACTAGTACTAGTACTAGTTTCTAGTGTACATGTGTGTATTTCATCAAAAGTAAAACCATGGGTCTCATGGGCCCAATTCACGTATAATGTCGTCGTATATGCCTATGTCTATGTCAATGTCTATGATTTAATTTTTAATATGAAATTTTTGCGATAATATCATCATATAAATATTAATATCATGATACACTATAAACCTAAATATATCGAACATATCATAACAGTGTACTAATTATTAGTATTATTACTTTTATATAATAATAATAATAATAAAAGTATAGATGCCTCAGGACAATAATTCATTTATTAATATATTATTTGTTTTTATTGTGTACCTTTAAGTATTAGGTTATATACTAGTGTATTACTAGCAAAAGACATAGATATACTAGTAATACACTTTAACCTAACTTAACCTAACCCTAAGAGAAGAATGTAAACCAACTTTGTATGATTAAAGTAATAGAATTTGCTTTTTTTGGTATTTTTATGGTTAATTTTTAGTTATTTTTAGTACAAAAAAGGCATTTCACAATATTTACAATTCTTATGAAAACACTATAATTTTAGTTAAACTTTTGATTAATAATATTTGATAAAAGCATAAATTTCATTTTATAAATTAATTAATTAATAATTTAATTAATATTTACATTAAAATACACGTGTAATAAAACTAAAAATACATTATTATATTAATTTATTATAAAAATAATTTTCTTTTTATTTATTAATTATGTTAAATGTGCACTATTTATTAACGTGAGTAATATTATGAGTTATACTATGAGTATGTGCCATTTTATATTAACATGTAACATATATGTCCATATATGTGTATGTGATGCAATTTTAATATATACTAAAACTAATACTAGTATTAGTGCATATATTGATTAATTACTAAAAGTTTTTTCTTAAAAAATATATATATATATATATATACACACATCCATTATACACATTTATTGATTAAAAATGTTTAATGCTGTAATATATTAAACTATGATAGTATACATATACTAGATTAATACTGTAATATATATCGATAATAGCATAAAGGAGTATAATAATACTATTGAAAGTACATGTATACTATACTAGTATTAGGCTTAAGGAAAACTTTGCAATTATCAAAAAACTTTTCACATGTGATTTCCTTTCATTTTATGTGAGCATAGTTCTGACACATTCAATTGCCTCATGTCTAATCACATGTCCGCCCTAAGGTCCCTTAGAATTAGCCATAGTACAGTACTAGTACTAGGGCTAGTATATGCGATTATACTGGTACATAGCACCAAAGCACCAGTTCCTTTTGTACACTATGGGCTCTCTCTCTGTTCGTATGGTGATCGTTCATTGCCAAATTGTGACTGAACAATTGTTACTGATTGTTGAAGGGGCATCACCCATTTTAGTGCCGATATTATGCTATAGTTATATCCACTATTGTATAGTGGATATGTCTACGCTCACAAAAAGGGAACTAATACATTGCATGTGATATACACTAACACCAAAAGTACATGTATATCTCTAATAGAACCAAAATTCTAGTCCATTCTAAGCCTAGTCATAGCCTAACCATAGTCAAAGCATACAATGAATATAGCCATAGTATTACATATGAAACTAGTGGATATAAACATACACTAGTGGATACGGACTCTCTGTACCGTGACATTTTCCTTCGCAAATCTCATCTCTTTTCAAAGGCTCATCTCCGCCCAAAAATACGGCTATACTTTGATTTTATACTTTCATTTCATTTTCATTTATTTTGTCGTTACTATAGTTTCACGTCTGTTACTAGCACTAGCACTAGCACTAGTACTGTTAGTTAGTGGTGTACACCAATTCATAATACATAATGCACTAAACTATGTCCGATTATACTGTATTCTTTCAAATGTTTTGTATTATATTATATGATTACAAAAATTAAGTCTCTTTTCATTTATGATTTTTATTCATTTTTTTTATTTATTCATTCAATGGTCACATTACAATATTATAATTGAGACCATAGACACATTACAATATAATTATACACAAAACATTCAATGAATGAACGAATAAATCACTTAATTGTGTTTTCATATGTTTTTATGCATATATTTTTTTGTATTTTATTTTATTATTTATATTTTAATCAAATATATGCATAAATTACATTATCACACTCTATTAAAATATAACATATATATTATTAGTTATTATTATGGTTTATTGTTGTTTAAGCGCAATTCCATTGTTGCTATAAATATGAACTAACACTAGTAATAGTAATAGCACTAATAATAGTGTAAATTCATTTACTAATGCAAAAATGACTAATTTATAATAATCGATTTTTATTACTGTAATATATTCAGAAAAATTATTAATATATAAAATTAGCTCAATAATATAGACATGTACTATTATTAGTATAATAATATAACAGAAATATTTTATTTTATAAAATACTAGCATTAGATATAAACACTTTTATTTTATTTTTTAGTTTTTATGCGCATTTTCTATTTTTTATTTTCTCAGAGTTAATATTTACATTTCAATATTTATGTATTTTATATTATTATTGCATTTTTATTGATATTTTATTTTATTTTTAAATAAAATACAGGAAATAATACAATATCCTCCAAATATACTATCATTGTAATAGCGAAGTGAACATTACCATAGTATAATATATTGTTTTTATTCATTCATATTATATTATAGTATAATTTTAGTATTATTTTATTTTATGTGTTATTTTACTTCACACATTTATAATATATATTTCTTTTATTTGAGATTTTTGTCTTAAATGTGTATGTGACTAGTGACTAGTTACTAGTCACTGTTATAGTATGGTGTATGTATTTTGCAATTTTTTCCATTATTTTCTCTTTATTTTTCTTTCGCATTTTCTCATTGTTTAGTTCTATCCGCAGCTGTGTTCTTCGAAATGAATCCTCAAACCATTGTCTTTTTTAACATCCATACTATGCTATTCCATGCTATTCCATGCCATTCTACACTATGCTATTTTATATTCTATTTTATACTATGCTATTATATGCTATTTTCTATGCCATTTTCAATCCATTCTATTCTTATTACTTATATATAAGTATAGTATTATTTTTTCTATTTTTACTACACATATACTAGCATTGAAATAAGTATTATATTTTGTAAAATTTGACGCTCAACAAAATTGTTGCATTACAATACACATAACGCTTTTTTACTATACATGTATACTATTATTAAATAGTGCCAAAAGTGACCTTTTATCACATTTATTTTTTACCCTATTATTTGTTCATTTAAAATTCATTTTATATTTTATTTTAAAATATTTTATTTAAAAATCGTTATTTTTTTGCATAAAATATTTTATTTTTTAAAAAAAATTATCATTAAAATAATACACAATATTTTTATTTATTTATTATTAAAATAAAAATTTATTTATAAAATTATAACTCTGTTTATTTTCAATATAATAATTGAATATATACGATGGTGAAAAATTTTGACATATGTTTTTTACGTAAAATAATTAACTATAATTTAATTCAATAATAAAAATAAATAAATAAATCATATATTTTTTATTATATATTTTTTAATTATTATCATGATAATGTTTTCAATGAATTTAAATTCAATAAAAATATCATGATTATGAATATGTAAATATAAAATAAAAATTCCATCATATATTTAAAACAAAAGGAAAAATGCATAATTTTTTTTCTAAAAAATATTTATAAATATTTATAATTTTTCTATAATATAATGATGAAAATAATGGGCGAAAATGTGTTAGACATTTGCTAGTAATAGCCATTTACTAGTAATAGTCTCCACCTTTAGTATATAGGAAAATGCTGTGATGAGAGCTCAAATTATGATCGTATCATAAATGAATGAATAAATTTATTCATTTCCGATGTTAATTAACATCCGAAAATCATTATTTTTTTTGTGCGTTTAAAATATTGAAATATTTTTAATTAATAATAATATATAATAATATATAATTATAATGATGATATATTTTTTAGAATTTTTATCTAAAAAAATTCTATCACGTGATAGTATATTTAAGTATTTTTACTTTAGTCTATTTTAGTATTTAATAACGTTATTTTAAAAAACTAAAAATTTGTAATAAACTAATATAACGAATAAATGATAATAAAA
>JAQIXB010001197.1:0-11689 GCA_034697405.1 Mesoplophora pulchra
AGTTATACTAAAAATAAGAAATGAATTATTTCCGTTTATAATTATTATGCTCATAATTTAATATATTACTATATATTACTATACATGCGAATAACTGTTATATAGAATTATATACATTAATTATATATACATAAATATATATTTATATATATATAAATTAAATACATTAAAAATGTCATAATTTAATGTATAAAATAATTAAATTTTGATATAAATGAATTTTAATATTAATTAAATGAAAAAAGTTCATCATTTTATAAATTCAGTGTTTATTAAAGAATTAAATATAATGATAATAAAAATTAAATTCGAAAAAATCGTTATTCTTTACAAATGATAAATTTTAAGGAAACAATCATTATGATAAAATTATCGTACGGAACATGAGGGTATTGACTTTATAAGTGATACTAAACGCTATGTTATGACAATTATTATATAAATATTATTTTATAAAAATTGTCAAAAATCATTATTCGAAAAACATTAAATTATATTCATTTTCCAATATTTTAAATTAAACATTAACAGTTTTTTATTTAAATTGATAATTGTTTTTTAAAATGTAAAATTCATATTTCAATATATATTAATGTAATATTTTGCAATTTTCTGTTAAAATGTTATAAAAATGATTAAAAAATTGAAAATAAATTAAAAATGAAATTTATTTCAATGGATATAAATGAATTAAAAATAAGTGTTAATCAATAGATTTAAAAATTGTAGTAAAGAGCTAAAGAGCTAAAGAGACAGTAAACTTCGCATTATGATAAAACACAATCAATAACTTTCTAATGAAAGTCAATTAATACCTTTGAACCGACACCATTCTATTTCCTCATATTAATATAAAGCATATTTAAATAGCATTTAATCATAAAATTAAAAAATATATGATAAATGCGAATAATCAAATAATAAATAAATTCTCTAAAATCTAAAATGCATTAACATTTGTTTTGAATGATCATATGTGTGCACATTGAATGACCATATCCTTAATCACTATGAATAGAATATTCTTAAATATTAATTATAATTTAAATATTAATTTAAATATTTTCCTCAGAAACGGATATGGGTCAATGGGGGAATGGCGGATTATAAAACGGGTTTTGTTATTTAAAACATTGAAATTGTTTTAAACTTTTAATAATGATAAAAATTTACACCGAAAATAGGAAAAAATTACACCCCCATATTAATACTAACAAAAAATTACTATATACATATACTAATACTATATAACTATATACATATATAATAATATTAATATTAATAATAAAAATAATAATAATAATATTTTTGTTATATTATATAATACGCATTATGTGCTTTGTGTAAAAAATTTACATAAAAATATCAATATTTATTATATATATATAATGCTATATATAAAAAGTATATATAAATATCATATAAAAATTATATAATATGTATAATAATATGTATAAAAAATGAATAAAAAAATATCTTTTAATTGTTTTTAATATAATTTAATCGCATTGAATTTTAACATATTTTGAAATAAATATATACATAAATATATATGAAGATTCAAATAATATTCTGATTTTTGTCCATCAAAAATGTAATAGTGTCAAAGTAAAGAGAAACAACTAATATACAACTAAAATGCTAGTAAAATACTAGTAAAATACTGGTATAATACAAGTATGAGCTCATCTAAAACGCCTAAAGATATGTGAATATATAAAATATAAATAAATAGGGTCGTTACATAGCGGCATACATGAAATGAGCACCACACACACACGCAAAACACGTACGGCCCTCCGTTTTTCTTCCGGGTTTATGAATTGGGTCATGCGACGTCACTCTACACTATTGCCGAAGAGTTCTTTGACCTACTGGCAAGTGACGTCGACTCTGTTTGCTAGTATTTGCTAGTACTCATGCTTTTTACATTATAGTACTATAGCGTACTTATAATACACATCATACCATTGTAAAATTTCCCATACGACGATCACTATGCGATTCAATCCTCAGATCTCTTAACATATATACACATAAACCTCAGTTTTATTGTAAATGCATTTTATTTACGTCTCATTTCTATTTACATTTATTTTTACATTTTAACAAAAATAATTATAAACACATTTTCATTTAACGTTTATAATTATTAAATATATTGAATTGAATTTATGAAAAAATTAACAAAAAATTAACAAAATTATTCTACAATCGTATGTATGCATTTCAGCATTTTATTGACATTACGTGCGTTTACTGTAAACATTTATTGGAAATATAATATTTTTTTATTATATTTTTATACATTTCATTATTATATTTTCAAAATTTATAAAATAATCTAAAATTTGCATTTTGAATTAAAAAATGAATTTTAATGTACGAAATAAGTGAATGCAGAAAATGCATATGTAATAAGGATATAAATGGAATTTTTCAAAAATATAAACATTAAAATGCATATATATATTTAAAAACTAAAATTTAAAAAAAACGAATAAAAAATGAATAAAAAAATTGAATGAAAACGTAGAATAAAACGCAAAAATACAAATATAACATGGAAACGTATAAAAATGTTTATAAATAGTAATGGTAAAGAGTAAGCAGTGAGCAGACGGCATCTTCAGCCGATATTTTTTCTCACACAATGTGCTGCTTAACACATAACCCCCTCCAGACCCTGAGTCCCTTTTCTTATTTTCCCATCGTCTTAACAATAGGTGTACCTATGAAAGGCTCTCCTCTCTCTTCCTGTTTCTCAACCGTTTCAGACACAGACACCGTATCAAAGGCACGGGTAAAGGAAAATGTTATATCAATGGATATATACCGATTGATTTTATATAATACCCCTCTTCATATGCATACACATTTTGCAAAAACATATTATTTATGCGTATATATTGGATTTTTGAAAAAATCATTCATAAATCATTTAAAAAAAATATTATAATTAAAGAATATGTGCGTATGAATTTCGAAATGATAAGAGCCAAATCAAGAATCAGGTTTAATCATAATCATAATTTTCAAATAATTTTAACTGAAAAAAGATGTGCGATAAAATTCTTTAACCGTTATATTATAACATAAAAAAGGGTCAAAAAATGCATCTCTTTTCACATTTTAAAATATTAATTTTTTTTAAAATAAATTCTTATGAATTCGTAATAATCATATACAAATAAAATTTTAATTAAAATGAAAATATATATTAAAATGAAAATTTAACACGAATCTGTGGATAAACGAATTAAAAATGAAAAAATATTCATTTTTTATATTCATAATGCATTTAAATAAAAATAAAAACATAAAAATATAATTAAAAAATATATTTATAAAAATGTTTGAAAATATTCCATTTTATTACTTATAAATTCTTTGATATTAAAAACTAAATAAATATGTAAATAAATATATTGATTAATGATATTATCGTAAAAAATTGAAAATTATAAACGATATTAATGATGTTAATTTATATTAAATATAAAAATATAATAAAAAAGAAAATTTCATATTCAAATGTGCGTTTACATTTCGGATAAAAATAAAATGACGCAAAAGTATAATTGCGAAATGCTTAAATATTAAACATTTTATCAAAAATTATAAAAAATGAAAAACTAAAAAATATTCAGAGATTAATAATAAAACGTTTATATTAATTGTTTATGCGGAATTTAAAAATCATTTTTCATATGAAAAAATATTGGAAATGATTGTATATTATAAAAGGCGAATGTGACAATTAAATAGGAAATGATAGTAAATGATAGTAAATGTTAGTAAATATGAGGGCATACCTTTGATGGATCCCGAAGAGGTCTGAGGCTGTGCGACTTCGACCTTCGTATAGTTATTATTCCACGACATTGGGATTTATTAATTATTTAAATGAATTAAATTTCAAATGAATTCTCACATTTGAACATTGAACACAATCGGAGGGGTCAATGAATGGATGAATGAATTGGACACTGTGACCAATACATACATACACCATACACCACTATTCATTCAAAGAATTTAATAAATAAATTCTTAAATTTCTTTAAAAATAATGCTGATATTTGCGGGCACACGATGTTCATATGTTTAATAATTGAACGGTCATTTAATGGATCGTATTGAATATGAAACAATACGAACGTCTGTGTCCCGCTGATACTTTATGTTCGCAGAGAGAATGACCAAAGCTATGACCGAAGCTATTATAAGTCATTAACGTTTTAAGACGTTTAATCCTAAAACTAAATTCTTTTATATTTTATTATTATTTTAATATTCGAATATGATCCGATTGAGAGGATAATGAGAGGATAATGCACCTGTGATTTCAATTTACGGACATTGCAATTGTAACATAATCATCAATTAAATGGTATCACTTTAAAATCGACGTAAAAACGAAGAAAAATGATGATATTTTAATATTTAAATATATATTTATTTTTAAGTGATATCATTTACCACATGCATCATGATTGAGATGCTAATTAAATGTCACACTTTAGTATTGAAATATAATAACACAATAATGATGTACTATAATATGTACTATAATATTGCACAAAATATATAAATAAAAAAGAAATATTTATTATTATGAATGATAAAATGATATTAAAATCGTCGATGGTGTGAGGATGGGGCAAATGTCTGTAAACTAAAGCTGAACGTTATTTACTAGTATTTGGTATGGTAATAGTAAGTGGTGTGTTCCACAGGCGCAATACGTGTACTCAATTCACTGTGCATGCACTTCGCTGTGCATTCTCTTCCTCTGTTCCCTGATACCAGCCTCTGTATGCCCCGACCATTCAGATACTGAACAGTCTATTCCATTGACGGGGGGAATCACCACTAACACTGGTACCGTTACAAAATACACTGTATATTGTGTACTCTCTATGCACTGTGTATTGCTGTGCATGTACTGTGTACTCAGTGTGTACATTCGTGGCACTACCGCATTCCTCTTTGGGTTACGACTATTATATGTCTGTAGGTATATATACATATCGTCATTTCACACTGAAGTATATCGTAAGTCCCTCAACCACCATCAGCAGCTATTTCTTCACTATGATCCTGAAGCGTGAACTTTCATGGATCAATTGAATGCCGTGAAATAGTACCATCATGTACCTGTCGACATAAACTTGCAAAAGCGGATCCGGATTCAAACCCATACCATTATCAAAGAGTAAAAACTCTCACATTAATAGCTAAATATTTCTATGTATTTTCATGCGCGTGTATCATTACTGAGTATACAATTTTCAGATCCATCGGCCATGAGCCTTCACAGTCTTTAGCCTCAGGCCTTAACCTATGGCCACATACGTTATGCATATACTATACGCTATTACATAACTTTAAACATAAAATGCCTTTTATTATGTAAGAGTTGAGGCATCGTTGTAAATGACCAATTCTCAAACGCACTCTTTACTAAGAGTACATACATACACTTATATACACTTAGCTCTATGCTAAAATTTATTTTTAGAAAAAATATTAACGTTTTTAATATTAAAAATATTAAATTTTTTATATGCATTATGCATTTCATTATATATAAAAATAAATTCATAAAAAGATGTGAATATATTTATTCATTAAAATAGTTTTATCATTAATTTTAAATTCTTTTAAAATATTTTAAAAATAAATATACGAAATGAGCATCATTTAAGGAAATATATATACACATAATATAAATTATAAATAAATTAATTTTAATATAATTTATATTTATTATATTAAAATAAATATGTCAGCATATTTTGAAAGTCACACATGTACTAAATTTTAATAAAATTCAAAAAATTAATCAAAATTTATTAATTAAATATACAATAAAATGTGAATTAAATTAAAATAATTATTAAAAATAATAATTGAATTAAAAAATTAAAGAATTTAAAGAATATAATTTTAGAGATTTTAAATATGAGATTTAAGTTAAGCTAAAACTTAGATTAAGATTAAAGGTAAATATAAAAACTAAAGAGGACATTAAAGGGTTAAGGGTCAAAAGAGTATTGAGGTTAAAACAAAAAGAGTTTTTAGACACTTTTATCATAATTAAAAATGTGACCCTAAAGTTCGAAGGTTAAAGCTGAAGAGACTCATAAAACGCCTGAGGTTAAATATTTTGTGAAATATCATCATTCTCTATCTAAAGTTATGCATAAAGTTAATAGTAATTTATGAATATACTAAAGAGTTTATTGGATTTTCTTGATTTTTGGGCATATGACCAATGATTATGGCAGAGGATGATGGAACCTTTAAAGATATGATGAGTATACAATACTGATACAATACTAATAATTAGATTTTGATAGTGGTGTCAGTTGACACCCTCAAAACACGTTTTATTTTCAGGTCATTTCATTTTCATTTCAGGAATGAATCGCTTATAGTAAATGAATGAATTACTATGACATGTATATATATAATGGAGAATGTAATACTGGCAAAGGCCACCATACTTTCAGCCTTTGGGCCAAACTGCATATGCAATAGTTTATCTAATGCTAGTAAAAGTACAGATCTTATTGATACATTTACCCACATCCTTTTTTGCGTTATCTTTTTTCCTTTTTTAAAATGAATAATTAATAAGAAAAATCATCATCGTGCCAATAATTTTCTAATTTTTATTATTTATAATAAACTAGTTATTCCATATAATTACATTAAACAAAATTTAAACTAAAATATAATTTCCCTTTAAAATTATATATGAATGATTTTGCATTAATTTTATATGAAAATGCGTTTGAAATGTATCCTATAATATTATGTAATAAAATATTTTTAATTTATCTTTAGTTAAGAGTGTGCATAGAATAAGTTTAATATTAGTATATTATGAGCATATAAAAGAGCATACGGTGATAGTATTCATTGTGAATGAAAAGAAAATAGAGATGTGTAAACAAAAACGGAAGTCCCAATCGCATCACCATTCTTTCATTTTCACTCACACTAATGCACTATGCATTTCTATGTAAAAGTATATACCATCACTATTCAATTCAATAATGGAATGATGTGATGAAACTAAAGGGTAACCAAACATAGTGTTACAATACCAACAGTGTGTACCAAAGTCAGTGACCCTTTCAAAAGTATTGTGCATTACAATGCAATGTATATGCGGGAGAGAGAGTGCTGAATGAATCAATACTTTGACCACTATTTTCAATTGAAGAAAATAGTTATACATAACTGTGTTATACTAGCATATACTAGCATGCCATTTTCCTTCATCTTCCTTATTATGTAATAACTTTATAAGTAAAATATATAAAATATAAACAATTTTTTTGTGCACTAAAATCCGTTTTTGATTGCATCATTATAGACATATATATATATATATATATATACTAGTATATATGTATGTATATATACAGGAATATACATATAGTAATGTATTAAAAAACTAGTAAATTGATGACACTTATTCCCGGATCTTCAATCGAATCCGTGATTTGACCTCATATATGATTACATTGAATATATGAAAATTCCCAAATGAAATGATAAACTTATTATTTCTTTGTATTTCAAATGGCCTTTAGCTCACGTCTCTTTGAGACTAGCAATAGTACTACTGTAATACAGAGATGTAGTCATAGACAATAAAGCATTGAGAGAAGAGCTGAGTGAAGCTAAAGCTTTTATTTTTTGCAAAAACGAATTATCTTAAGAATTGAGATTGTGGACCCTGCTATTACCCTGCTATTACTACCGGGTCTACTGCTGGTCTATGTATTTGCTACTGAAAGATCCATTACATAGTGACAGTAATAGAAATACTGTTTTAACTGAGAAATACGGATTTCGATGTAATGAATTGAAAGTGAAAATAAGAGATGGACGCGGAAGTGATGTTCAATATGTAAGAGTCTCACATCTTTTTTCTTCTTTTTCTTCCTGTTCTTAGATCAGCTCAAATGCTTTCCTAACCCTTTTTAACTATAGTATATACTACTGTACTAGTCTATAAGCATTAATTAAAATTTTATTATATTTAAGAAAAAATATGCACGTATTTATATAAAAATATATTACATTAATTATAAATATATATTTCATAAAATTAATACATGTTTATAAATGTCTTAATGAGAATATTAATGTTTAATTTAAATTTAAATTTTAGTATTCCCATACTTTAATTTATTTTATAATCTTTATTCAATTTATTTATATATACGTGCATATATATATATATATATATATATATATACTTGCATGTATATAAATACCTATTATATGCTTAAATTAAAAATGTCGGTATTATATCTTAATTAACAATGATTATTTAACTAACATATGTTGACCTTTAACAATGCTCATAAGAGACAAGTGATACTAGTCACTAGTACTAGTCGCACTGCTTCGGTTGATGTAACAAAAATGCAATAAACACTTCACCGGATTTCCTCAAAAAATATTCAAAACTTTTTTCTGATTTAAACATTAATGATCATAACAATAAAAATAAAGATTAAAAAACTATAAATAAAGACACTCAATTATATTGAGAAATATTCGCAATAAATACTATTACTAATACTAACGATTATAAAAAGCAATAAAAAAATATAATAAAAAAATAATAATAAATAAATTTAATGAAAAAATGAAGAATGATACGAAAATTAAATGAGAGTGTGTAATGGTGAATAATAATAATTTATAATTACATGATTTACAATGATAATAATAAATATTATGATATTATTAAAGGCCGAAGGTTTATGGCGATTCTGTGGTATTTTGTTTTTCTCCGATTAAAGAATTTTCATGGTGACTGAAGGACGTTCGAGAAATAATAGATAATTTGCGAGTGATTCGATTTTTAACTTTTACTAGTTTATACTAGTATATGTGAATGAATGCATTGAGCCTGGATAATCTTTGGGCCAAAATCCTCAGGCTATAGTTATGAAAAAAGTTATTTTTTAATATACATTAATTGTTAAATTATTTCTTTTATCATTTGCATCTGAATTATTATTCTTTAACATTCAAATCACATCGGTTTCGCCATTTAATCCTCGAGAAATTAGTTATCACCCTTACGAACAACTAGTAAATGAACAACTAGCAAATGCTATGATTCTTATTAATCAACCTTGAATGTCTAAATCATTTTAAATTTATACATAAATTTAGTGTACAAAGGTATCATATTATATTACATATTAAATTTTTATTATTTCTTCAGTGGTGCCATGATATAAGCACCTCACATTATGAGCGATAAAAACCATCGAAGGACTTCATTTTGAGCCAAAAGTTAATTTTAATTAACAGTATATATTTAAATAGTTAGAGCTTCGACTAACTATAACTACTATACTTTGAATTTCTAACTAAACAAACTATATATGCAAAATAATACCACGATATACTAGTATTTTACTCGCATTGCTTACTATTACTACTCACATAGGGAAATACATAGTCCTTGACAAGGACATGCTATTCACGTTTCACTTCAATTATGCCCATGAATTGGCCATACATTTTTCATCGGATTTTATATTTTAATATATAACACTAAAAATTCAATCATTTTTTGTAATTATTAAATAATTTTAAATGAGTCAATGAAGTACTAGAAATACTTGCAACTTTCATTCGTACTAAAATACATACACTGATATCCACTAATTTATTATTCCTTTAGAAACTAATTAAAATAGACTATCATTTAATTATCGTTATGTATTTGTCAAACATATATGTTATTTTTAATTAAAACGATTAAAATTATTTATTTTAAAAATTTTAAAAAATTATTAAATTATTATAGCATTTTTATTAACAAAAATGAATCAATAAAATTATTTATAATATATTTTTTAAATGTAATAAATTATATATACATATTTATTAAATAAATATTCTTAATTTTTTAATTTTATATAATATTTAATTTTTTTAAAAAATTAATTAATATAAACGTTATAAATTAAATAAAATAAAATATTTTGATACGTGAGTTATAGAATTTTCAAAAATATCATGTGATTATATCATTATATTATTAAATATTATGTATGTATGTATTAAATACAGTATTTTGATGAATAATGTTTCAAAAATGACAGAATATCTCATAAAAAACTTATGGAAAATTCAGTCACGTGATAAAATATAACTGGTCAAAAAAGTGTAGTATACACACTAGTTAGAATAGCTTACATTAATTACAATATGAAAAAGTTTAAAAAAATGTTTCTGCAATAATTTTAAAAGATTTAAGCACATAAATATAATTACGCGTGAATTTAGTTGCATTTAATATTTATGGTTCTAACTTTGGCTGTAATGCGAACATTTACTAAAATAGTAATATATCGTAAATATATTATATCGTATGTATATTATAATAATGCTTAATAAAAGTAAACATAAATAAATTAATATATTTATAAATATATATTTTACATCTCTATAGTATGTACCCTCAGATTTTTCCAAATTATATATTGAAAATGGTATCTAAATAAACATCGAAATTTATATAATTTTCATTTATTGTATGAAATGATCATTATCTGTGCATAGAATTCGTGGTGCATATATACAGATACAAAACAAATAATATATAATTTTACTGTAAATGCATTGAAAATCGTTTGATGTAAACGTCTTCAGTTTTTAGGTCAAAGTTCGGAAAAACGTGTATTAAAAAGCGATATTCATTGTGATTCATTAATAAATATATGTGCAGAGTTTATGACGCTATGCTAATGTGTCATATAATATTACGCACAGCATTTGGCTCAATGCCAATGTTAAAATCCCATTTACAGCGATGTGTGTCTTTTAATACGCAAATTTAACACGAAAATTGAAAGCACTGCCATCATCATGATTTTATATTTGACATTATGTCCACTTTATTATGCAAAAGTCTCACGGGATACATGCTGCAGCGGTACAAAATATTTATTTTGAAATATATTTGTTATTAGTTTTTTTAATAAAAATAATAAATAAAACAATTTTAATATATTCAATAAAAATAAATTAATGCCGATCCTAACATATTATTACTTTAATTATTTAGCTATTTATTTGTCCTTTTAATTCTTATTCATATGAATACTAAAAATATAAAAACAAAAAAATGGTTTTTAGTTATTCATTAGTTTCATTAGTTTCTGTTAGTTTCTGTAAGTTTCAAGTACAATAATCCCTTTTATACGAAAAAAGTTTTTGTTTTTCATTACAACAATTGCCTTGAATCTTATAAACCTTAGACCAACGCATACATATCAATGCAAAGAAAAGTATACTAAACATTCACTACAAACTATTGCTATCATAAGAGGTTATGATTGAAATTTCATCATAAAATTACTATTAATTATTTGTTATTTCTAAGCATATACAGATTGATATATTAATGTATTTATTAAATATTATTTTCAATATTTATAACTTTTTATAAATATTTATTAATTACATTATTAACAAAGAAATATTAATGATATGTGAAGGACTTTCTGTATATTTTATACAATATTATTGTGTTTATTTAATGTTTTTATAAAAAAATTTTAAATATATTTTTATTATGACATTTGTTTTTAATTATTCTTAAATAATGTCACTAATAAATAATATGCTATTATAT
>JAQIXB010001198.1:0-11684 GCA_034697405.1 Mesoplophora pulchra
AATTTCATTGTTATTAACTACGAATTCCACGAGAATTTCCAATTCTTTTTCATTCATTTTTTAATATTTAATTTAAAATTAAAATTAATTTATTAATTTAATTTAAATTAAAATTTTATTTTTAGCTCATGACATGTGCTTTTAGTGATGCTCACATGTACAGTGCATGCGCAATGTGTCATTATAGGGGCGGTCGCATTTTAATTTATGGCTTTTATACGGAGCATATTTTTCCGTATGGGAATAGCTTAGGAATTAGATCTTTTGGGAAACCAATTCCCGAGCAAAAAAGAATCATATCCCTATTTAATCACAAAATATCTCTTACAATACTTTTTTAACCGTATATAATAAACTGTATTTATGCGCATCATTTTTAAAAATTTTATTTTTTAAAAAAATAAATATAAAAAATTAAAATAATGAACTATCATCATATATTTAAATAAAATTTATTTAATAATAATGACATTAATTTACTAAAATTTAAATATTTTCTAAAAAATTATAATAAAAAATTATTTTATGAAAAAATTCTAAAAATTCTAATGAACGAAAATGTTTTTCAATAAAATGTATAACTGTTTTTTGTAATATATAATAAGAGATTAAAATTCAAGGTTCAGACATATCGAATATAACAGGTTTTTGTGTATTAAGAGATGTTTATGCATATGACAGTATATTGAGATTTTTGAATAAAATCTTCGTTTAAATGTTATCGCGAACGTAAGTATCATGAGAGGCATCATCTGAGCCTTGACCCGTCTCTTATCATTCTCTTATCACTCTCTTAGCATTTTACCATTTCTTCATACACATTTTCAGACAATTTTTTGTCATAAACAATTTTTACATATTTTTGCATATTTTTATTCTAAAATCAATCAATAAATGTATGATTATAAAATTTTTAATTATTTTTAAAATTTAATGCTAAATAATAATTAGAATCTGAATTCAGTACAATATTTTAGTATTTTTATTAAATATTATATTTTCAATTTTAATATCATATCATAGTGTTTATCATTTTCGACATTTATTTCTCCATTCATTTGTTCATTCATTTATTTATGTTCATACATATAAAAGTTTTATTCATTATTATTTATTATATAATATTTAATAAAATTCTTTTAAAATTTCGGCATAACTTTTGACGTGTATATTATTGTATATGTTCTTAGATGTTCTAAAATAATTTCCTAAATTTTTTTCATTATTTTTATTGTAATTTTAAATTTTTATTCTATAATTTCATATCTAAACATTTATATTTTATTTATTTAATCATTCATTATAATTTTATTATATTTTAATGATTCACAGATTTTGTACCGTCAAAAATATGGCAAAAATTATCAGCGGTAAAGAGGTGTCTGAAGAAATAAGAGCGAAACTCAAAGAAAAAGTGAAGAATTTATCGGTGACACCATTGTTGGCGATAGTACAGGTCGGGGCACGTGAAGACTCTAATGTCTATATACGGATGAAAAAGAATTATGCAGAATCTGTTGGGGTAAAGACACAGCATATTCAATTACCAAAAAGTATCACCCAAAATGAGGTATAATTATATTCAATTTAAAAGTGAAAAATTATTTAATTATCATTTTACTTTTAAAATGCTATTTTTTAGTTAATAAATACTATCGATGAACTAAATAAAGATAATTCTGTCCATGGAATTATCGTTCAGTTACCTTTTGATAGTGAAAAGCCCATTGACGCAAATAAAATCACAAATTTGGTCGCACCACACAAAGATGTTGATGGGTATACCGTGATTTATTAATGCTTAATTTTAATGCATTAAAATGACTAATTTTATTGCAGACTTTCGGATGAAAATGCGGGTAAACTTTTGCACGGACAAATCGATGGTGTCAATTGCTTTGTTCCGTGCACTCCCAACGGATGTTTGGAATTAATAAAAAAATCGGGCGTTCAAATCACAGGTATTTAATTAATAAATTTAATTAAAATTTTAAATAAAAGTTTTATTAAATTTTAAGGGGCAAATGCTGTGGTGATCGGACGCAGTAAAATCGTCGGTTCTCCGATGGCACAATTATTAATATGGCATAATGCAACTGTTACTGTATGTCATTCAAAAACGAAGAATTTAGCTGAAGTCGCGAGAGATGCGGACATTCTGGTGGTGGCCATTGGACAGCCCCTCATGGTTAAAAAGGATTGGGTTAAACCCGGTATATTATGCTATTATTTTCTTTTAGTTAAATCCTCATTTGAAAGGATGAAAACAATTTAGTATTGAAAAAGGTGTACTTTTCATGAGCAAAGTACTAATTTTATTGATTAATTAAAATATTTGCATTTTAATTTATAAAAATATGCATATCCTTTAACTTAAAAAATAATTATGCTAAAAATTGACATTAAATGTTGTAATTTAGGGGCTGTGGTAATAGATTGTGGAATATCATCGATTCCCGACTCAACGAAGAAAAGCGGATCACGTTTAGTCGGAGATGTCGATTATGATGAATGTAAAACGGTCGCCGGTGCCATAACGCCAGTTCCGGGCGGTGTCGGACCAATGACTGTCGCTATGCTCATCAGTAACACTGTCGATGCCGCTAAAGCGGTGAGTTAATTATGAAAATATTGTAATAAATGGGACATGTGTTAAATTAAATTGAATAAAATTTTGTAATTTTAATATAAATTTTTTAAAAATTAAAATAAAAAAATTTAATTTATTATTATTGAAAATGATTTCTATTTTATTTGTAATAAATTTCTGCGAAATTTTATACTATTTATTGATTAATAAATATTAAAAAGTTTCACCATTACCCGTTCATATGCATAAATAATTAGATTTAATCCTAATTTAGGCATCGCTTAAAAAAGGCGATTTATGGAAAATGCAATATATTCCATTGAAAAAGCAAATGCCTGTTCCGAGGTATATATTCAATAATTAATTTTTAATTATATGGTAATTAATAGTAATTATGTATAAAAATTGCAGCGATATTGTAATTGCACGGTCTCATCCCTGTAAACCCATTACTCAATTAGCAAATGAAATAGGGTTACATGAGTATGAGTCTTATGGAAGATTTAAGGCAAAAGTGACTAAAAATATACCGCATTTTACCGAAAACTCAATAAAAGGCAAATATGTCGTCATTACGGGAATTACTCCGACACCATTGGGAGAAGGTTCATACTGAAATAATTGAAATACAATTATTTAATACTAATAATAGTTTTACTAAAGGTAAAAGTACAACTGTTTTGGGATTAGGACAGGCTTTAGGTGTAAATTTGCGTAAAAACACAATTACATGTATACGACAGCCGAGTCAAGGACCAACTTTCGGCATCAAAGGTCTCTTTTAATTAAAATTAAGAATTTATAATTAAAAATTAAAAATTTGTGTATAAATCAGGAGGAGCCGCGGGAGGAGGATATTCACAAGGTGTACTAGCAGCATTCTCGCTATTTATTTACTAATTATTGCTTTTTATTAGTGAATCCCATGGAAGAATTCAATTTGCATTTAACAGGTATAATGAGAAAAGATTCATATAAAAGATTAATATAATTGATATTAAAGGGGACATTCACGCGATTACCGCGGCTAACAATTTAATAGCGGCCGCGATCGATGCACGTGCATTTCATGAGGCGACACAATCTGATAATGCATTATTTCAAAGATTAGTGCCAAAAAAAGTATATTCATTTAAAAGTTTCAATATAAATATGAATATTTAATTGTTACTCATGTTTAACTTAAGCCGGGAAAAAAGCGGAATTTCACTCCAATTCAATTGAGAAGACTTTCAAAATTGGGAATATCCACTAATTTAACACCCGATGATTTAACACCTGAACAAATGAGGGAATTTTCACGATTGAATATTGACACAAAATCGATCACATGGAAACGATGTATGGATGTAAATGATCGTTTTTTAAGGAAAATAACTATAGGACAATCTGCGACTGAAAAAGGATTCGCCCGTGAGGTGCATACACTTTTAATTATAAAAAAATTGCTAAATAATTAACTAAATAATTATTTTATAACAAAAGACTAATTTTGATATATCTGTGGCGAGCGAATTAATGGCGATTCTCGCACTTTGTGATGGATTAGCGGATGCACGCGAACGCATCGGCAATATCGTGGTCGCATATTCTCGACATGACCCTCCACGTTCTATTACATGCGAAGACATAGGAGTGGCCGGTGCTGTCACCGTATTATTAAAAGGTTTATATTATGTTTAAAAAATTATTAAAAAACACTTTGAATTTAGACGCGATTTATCCGACACTTATGCAATCTTTGGAGGGTACACCCGTAATGGTTCACTGTGGTCCTTTTGCTAATATCGCACATGGAAACTCTTCAATTATCGCTGATAAAATAGCATTGGATTTAGTGGGAAGTGATGGATACGTTCGTACGTTTAATATATTTTAATTTTTTGTAAATAATTTGTTTATAATTATTTTTTAATAATTATTTATTAATATTAGTAACGGAAAGTGGATTTGGTGCTGATATCGGACTCGAAAAGTTTATTAATATTAAATGCAGAGCATCGGGTATTATTTATAATAAATATTAAATTATATTTTTAATTATAAATATATATGTATTAATCTAATGTTAGGTCTAAAGCCTGATTGTGCTGTAATCGTAGTGACATCACGTGCATTGAAAATGCACGGCGGTGGTCCTTCGGTTACTCCCGGAGCCACACTCCCAAAAGAGTATAGAGAAGAGGTAACTAAACACACAAATTTAATAAAAACTAATTTTGTGACCTTTACTTGAATCTGTATATTTTAAAAGAATTTAGAATTAATAAAGAATGGGATATGTAATTTGCGTGCACATATTGAATTAATAGTGTCAAAGTATGGTTTACCCGTGATCGTGGCCATAAACAAATTCTCCACCGATTCAATGAATGAATTGCAATTAATAAGAGATGAGTCATTAAAAGCGGGCGCATTCGACGCGTGTTTTGCCGATAATTGGGCTCAGGGGGGGTCCGGCGCCGTCGATTTAGCCAATGCTGTCGTAAAAGCGTGTAACACCATAGGCTCAAAAAATTTTAAATTTGTTTATGATTTGAATCAAAGTATCAAAGTATGGGATATGAAATAATATCTAAAATAAAATAATATCTAAATTTTGTTAACTTTTAAAGGGCAAAATTGAGACGATCGCTAAGAATGTTTATGGTGCTGCAAAAGTGGAATATTCTAATGATGCCGAAGAAAAGATTAATGTAAATATTTAATTATTTATATATTTTTAAAATATAAATTAAACATATTTATTTTGTGTCATATTTGTTCATTACTTTATACTGATATTTTTTGTTTAATTAAAAGCTCTTTGAATCATTGGGGTATGGTAAATTAGCGATTTGCATCGCTAAAACACACCTATCATTTTCCCATGATCCTAACAAAAAAGGTATCGTTTAATATTTCTTAATATTTAATAATATTTAATAATATTTAATAATTATTCATTAATGAATTTTTATTATAATTACTAATAACTAATATTTTAAATAATTATTTATGTAAATGAACCATTAATTGTTTAAATCATAATTGTTTTTTAATCATTATATTTACGATTAAATATAATATTTTATAATTTTATATATTTAAATGAAAGAACATTAATATAGTGAATAATTGTATTATTATCAGAGATGAAATTATTGCAGAAATTAATATAATTATGCGGTGCCTTTTATGTTAAGGTGGACTCTTCAGGCATATCCAAGCATATGCTATGGCATAGAGTCCACCTTAACATAAAAGGCACTGTATAATCGCTGATTATTATCTGTTAAAAGGTGTTCCGCGGGACTTTACATTCCCGATTAATGATATTCGAGCATCGGTCGGCGCGGGATTCCTTTACCCGTTAGCAGCAGAGGTAAATATCAATATTATTATATATTTTATATATATCTAACTATGGTGTTCATTGTTGTATCATCAGATTACAACAATGCCGGGACTTCCGACACGACCCGCTTTTTATGACATTGATATAGATCCTGAAACAGGCATTATCGATGGTCTTTTCTAAGAAATCATTGACCATTATCATAATGAAACGATTTTTTAAAAAAAAATTCAAAAATTTATAATAATTTTTTAAGTTTTTTTATACATTTAAATAAATTATATTATTATTTTTGTTAAAAATTAAAATTTATTTTGTAAAATCTGATTAATAAATTCATGTTAATTACAATATGCAAAAAAATTAATTAAATTTTTATTAATTAATTAAAAGATCATTTAAAATAAAAAATAAAGAAATGTTTAAAAATAAACTTTTAATGCTCAAAACTTTGGATCACACCCTTTTAAAGTTATGATAAAAGTTTATTAATATTGAATAATGTTTAAAAATAGTACTTTTAATGAACAAAAATTTAGTGCATTATTATTTTGTTAAAAAACTCACGTATAAACGTATAAAAATAACAAAAAAAATCATCATTAAAATAAAATTCAATAAAAAAATGTGTCATTATACGGGTCAATGGCATTTTAAAGGATTACATTTTTTAAACATTAAAATGAACATATATCGCGCTTTAAAAGTAGCATATGATAGTAAATTACGTGATTTATTAGTTAATGCCATTAATAAATTAAATTATGATAAATTTTAAATTAATATATTAATTTTAAAATTTATGTGAATAATTTCCATTAAAATAATTATAAAATATTTAAATGAAAATGAATTTATTATAAAATTGTGATAAAGAAAATGAAAGTATAAAAACGAAACATTATTTATGAAAACATAATGTTTGTAAACACATGATCATTATGTCCCATTTAAGTAATTACGTGTTTACGATCGTAACGAAATGGGCACATAAATTATCTCATTTTTAATTATATATTATTTATATGTAAATATTTACATATATTTAATTATTTATTATTTTAAAATGAAAATTTAATATATAAATACATATAAATATATATTTTAATGAAATAATAAATGCAATAAATATATGAAAATGATACGTTTCGTGAAAAGGACGCGATCGCGTTTCATCGTTTTATTCATTATTTTCGTATTTATCATTTGTGTCGGTATTAACTCATTTCATAATTACAAATTCATTAATACATATTTTGCGATAAAAAAGTCAAATTCCGATGAAAATTCCGATTCTATTGATTCTTCGCAATTATCAATAGCCCATGACAATGACATGAATGATAATGAAAAATCATCATTATTATGGAATGATTCAAAATGCGATGCGATTCCATCATTGCGATTCTTTGATATTAATACGGTCGATGCATATCCAAAGCTAAAATTCATTCCTCATAATAACTCACTATGGAATGACGCTTTAGAAAAACGATTTATAAAGAGACGGAATAATGAATGGAATCATTTACCATTAAAAGTAAAGCATTATTAATGATCTTTAACTGTATTTATCATATAAATAAAGATTTAGAAATTGAAAATGTATATAATTTCAGGTGATAATAGTGCCGCATTCTCATGTAGACCCGGGATGGTTAAAGACTTTCGAAGAATATCACGCCATTTCCACGAAATACATACTCAACAATATGGTGAATAAACTGAAACAATACAAAAACATGACGTTCATCTTTTCCGAAATGTCATTCATGTCCCGATGGTGGCAGGGGTATGATACCATTTATGTTAAAATATTCGATTATTTTATTGATATATTAATGTTATTATAGCGTCAAAGATAAGGATAAAATGAAAGTGACACTGAAAGGGTTAATAGAGAGGGGTCAATTGGAAATCACTACGGGAGGATGGGTCATGACA
The DNA here is from genome assembly GCA_034697405.1 of Mesoplophora pulchra. Taxonomy (NCBI): domain Eukaryota; kingdom Metazoa; phylum Arthropoda; class Arachnida; order Sarcoptiformes; family Mesoplophoridae; genus Mesoplophora; species Mesoplophora pulchra. The sequence goes on from JAQIXB010001198.1 coordinate 7,872, forward strand.
GATGAGGGTCCCGCACATTATTACGATATGATCGATCAGTTAATAGAGGGTCATCAGTTTCTCAGATCGACATTTGGAATTAAAAATGCACCTATAAATGGATGGTCCGTGGATCCATTCGGTCATGGGGCGTCATTTCCTTATATTTTACATAAATCGGGCATAAAAAACACAATAATTCAGAGGACACATTTCGGATGGAAACAGACTCTTGCGTATGAACAAAAATTGGAATTCATATGGAAACAGATGTTTGAATCGAATGATTCGAAAACTAAAATCTTTTGTCGAATGTCACCCTTTGATTTATATAATATAAAATACAGCTGTGGCCCGAATCCATACGCATGTCTTCAGTTCGATTTTCGAAAAATTATCGGTGAAATGAGCGAATCTTTAGCTGTGCCCGTGACAAATGCCAATTTAAATGAATTATCGGAGATAATGATTGGACAGTATCAAAGATTAGCATCACTCTTTCCTCATAATGTGGCACTCGTACCATTAGGGGATGATTTCCGATACAATTATGATATTGAATGGGATCAGCAATATTTTAACTATAATATGCTTATGAATAATATAAACATAAACAGTAAACGATTTAATAATACTCAGATTATGTTCGGCACTTTAAATGATTACTTTAAAGAGGTTCATAATCGAATGGAAATGATTAATAAAGAGAATTATCCAATTATTACCGGTGATTTTATGCCATATGCTGATATACCCCGCGGTATGCCATATTATTGGACGGGTTATTACAGCACACGCCCGTTTTGGAAATCACTTTCACGTGAATTACAGCATTGGCTCAGATGCGCTGAGATTTTATTTACATTTTCCCGTAATTATATTCTTCAAAAGGGTATTGCAATTAATGAAGAGCTTAATTCAGTATATCATGAGCTTACATATGTACGCCAAAATTTAGCACTTTTTCAGCATCACGATGCCATTACCGGCACATCGAAGACTTTTGTAATGATGGATTATGGTGAAAGACTAAACAATGCAATTATTAAATCGATGAAAATCATTGAAAATTCAATAATGATATTAATGATAAATGATTTTAAGAAAACACACTTAAAAGGGTCATATTTCTCATCAGTTATTAGTAGACATAAATGGGATGATTTAAGTGAGAATTTAGTTTTGACGGTTCCACCATTTAATGAAAGGAAAATCTTAATATTTAATTCTTTGACACATGATCGTTATGAACCGATACGATTATTAACGACGGATGAATCTTTAAAAATATCGGAAAATGATAATGAAATAAAATATCAGATAAATCCCGTTTATAATATGACGTCAGATAAATATTCAAAAATTTTTGAAATATTATTTTATGCGAAACTCTCACCATTATCAATTACAACATTTAATGTTAAACATGAAACATCTCAAATTAAATTGAATTTAAACAGAGATATAACGACTAAACATTTAAATGATAAATCAATAGAAATCGATAATATATTAGAAGATGATTATGTAATGGATACACCTTTTGTGACATACAAATTTAGTGCAATCACAGGATTATTAAAGTCGATTCATCATAAGAAATTAGGCATTAAACGTGATGTAAAAATGACAGTACACGCGTATAAATCCGGCGGAACGTACAGCGGTGCATATATATTTCAGCCCTATCTTTATCGTCCGTTTCAAAACATAAGTCAAATATATGCATCAAAATCTGTAAAAGAAATTAAAGGTGATTTAAGCTCAGAATTACACGTGTTTTATTCAAATTTTATGAAAATCGTAACGCGCATTTATAACACTGAGGATTTAATGGGAAATGCTTTAGAATTATTAATATATATTGATATAAATCAAAGGCCTGAATTTTCTGATTTACAATTTATATTAAGAATGGAATCGGATATTAATAATTCCATTGATGGTGAAAGTACGTTTTTTGTTGATTCAAACGGTTTTCAAATGATGAAAAGAAAATACGTGAATAAAGTGGGCATTGAATCTAATTATTATCCAATGACATCGTCACTGTATATTGAGGATAATGAATCACGATTGACACTGATTTCGGGACAATCGCATGGAGTGACGTCACCGATGAAAGGAATGATGGAAATTATGATCGAACGGAGTTTAGAGTCCGATGATTTTCGTGGTTTAGGAGAGGGTGTCACTGACAATAAACTGTATGCTTAAATTAAAAATATTATGTTTATATTTATAATAAATGATAATTATATTTTAGGACACTTTTAAAGTTTTGGTTAACTTTAGAGGGTGTTAATGATAAAATATCAGAATCGATTCCGAATCTTTCAATGGCTTCACAATTACTATCATTATCACTTTTATATCCGCCCGTAACTGTTGTTTTAAACAATGATGACGTTTCATTAAAATCGAAAATGCAATTTATTAATAATTCAATGAATTGCGATATGCATATGATTAACTTTCGGACATTACCATTATTAACTAATTATTCACTACCATCAGATTCTAGTCTTTTGTTGATTCATCGTTTAGGAAATTCGTGTCGCGTTAAACCGTACATATCATCGTTAAATGAAATGTGTAAAAATGCAGAGCATAATAATAATGAATTATTAAATATCGAAATTCAATCGATAAAAGAATGTTCAATGACTGCGATGACATTATATAATGATATCGAACATTTTAAAGAAATCCGCGATCATATTAAACCGATGGAAATCGGAGCATTTAATGTCACATTTAAAGATAATCTTTAATTTTTTATTAAAAATAACAGTATTTTAACATATTAATATTTATTAATATTATTAATATATTTAATTATGTCTTTTGTTAGAAAACAGTATATTTTCAGAGTATAAAATTTCTTACAAAAGTATTGAATGAATTCGAATGAATGATTATGTATTATATAACATCATCATATTGATGATAAATTAAAGTATTGTGACCTGTTACTAGTCAAGAATCAGGAATCCCGTTGAATTGTTAATTACCCGATATGTTCTTAAATCTCATATATATATAGTGTATATGATTCTAGTAAAAGTTTATAAATATATAAAATAATATATATATATTCAGATGATATATTTTATGATATATATACATATATGATTATTTGCCTTTTACTTAATGTTAATGTGCAAAAACCAAATATAAAATATCTCATGACAGAAGTACAATGATAATGTTATGTTTTGAATTATGTTAAACTCATTCATGCATATTTTACTCATGAAAATCTATATTAATATGTGTATATGTAAATGATTATAATACGATATGTGATAATTAAGAGCCTCTTTAATAACATAATTAATGATTAATAATTATTTTAATATATGCGAATATTTGAAATTATTTTATTATTAAATTCTTATAATTTTAGTATTTTAGTAATTCTCATTCTTTTAATATTTCAATTTTATAAAATTTTAGCATTATTAATGCGGTATATTTTTGGAAATTATATCTTTATTTACGTGAAATATTAATAATTTTATTACTCAATTATTTTCTTATTTTATGTGTAATTTTTTAAATGTATTTTATTATTATTATATTCCGTCCCAATTAATCGTATGCATTTATGAATATTGTAAATATATATATGAATGAATGACTAAAATTTACTTAAAATATCAGTTTAAATTTTACTCAAAATTAGTCTTAAAAAGTCATGTTAATATTAAAATCGTTAATTATATTAAAAAAATTAAAGAGAATATTAGTATAATACTACTAGTATTACTAGTATTACTAATTTTAGTCCTTATGGTATATTATAAATATATATAATTTATATATTAAAAG
>JAQIXB010001199.1:0-11680 GCA_034697405.1 Mesoplophora pulchra
TCAAAGTAATTATCTGCCTTTTGATACTCCTGTTGTTCCATTAAAGTCTAATGTTAAAACAAAAAAATTATCATTTTATTATAATTTCAGTTTTTATTTATATAATAATCTTATTAAACACATAATTATTTGACATTAAATATATCACTTTACATGTATAAGATTTTTAAAAATTATTCATTTAAATCAAAATTTATATTTTTATTGAATATAATTTTATTAAAATTCGATAATCCTCAAAAATCATACAAATGTATGTATATCAAAATGCTATTAATAAAATATTAAAAACCTGAGCATAAAGAGAGCACACTTCACTGGAATCGGGAAACTTTTTAATCGCATCCTTAAAACCTAAAATATTAATCTTTTTTAATATTATTCATTATAATAAAATGTAAATACCATTAATAGCCTCTTTAATCGCTGATAAATTGTTTAATCTGACGGCACATCGGTACTGAACATATAACTTTTGGGCCGACGCTGAAGAGAATGTATCGTCCAAAAGACAGCATTTTTCTAAATCACTTCGTGCATCTTCGACGTTCTCAGACAATAGATAAATCTTTTTTAAAAAATTATTTTATTAATTTATTTAAATTCATTTTTAACACAATATTTTTAGAATATTAAGATATTTTACCTGTGCTCTGTGTAAATATATATCGGGATTATCGGCATCGATTTTGATAGCGTCACTAAAGCATTTCAGTGCATCGTTTATAGTGTCACCGCTGCCAATATCCTGCACTTTAATAGTTCCTAATTTTATGAGAGCATTCACTTTAATAGCATCATCACATTGTGATAATGCTATTAAAGTTTCCAATTCTTTTTCAGCGGTTTCAATATCGCCTTTTAATATATCCATTGTCGCTATAGAAACAGCATTATATTAAATGATAATAAAACAATGAAATATATACCTTTTAAAAGGTTTAATTTAACATTTAGGGAATCGCCATCGCCATTAGCATCATGTGTCTTTTTCAATTGAAAGTACAGTTCTTCGATATCCGAACAATTTTTATACTCTTTAATGATCGGATCCTTCGAATATGAACTAAAATAATGATTAACGAAGTTTTTCGATGGCATTTGCGGTGTCCGCGTTTTAAACAATGCTTTCGCTTTAATTTTACTCTGATTCTTTAGTATTCGATCGGTCATTATTAAGTTGGGACTGTTTTGAAACTGTTCCAATATACAGACGGCAGTGATGTCATTCAGAGACTCCTGTAATTTGCCAATTGACTCATATGCTGATAAATATAATGATAATTAAATGGAAATGATAGAATTGAGTTATACCTTTGGCACGTCTCAAAAGAGCTTTATTATAACGATTGTTTAATTCAATCGCTTTATTACAGTCATCGATGACATTCGTGTAGTTTTTGGTCATTTCATAGGCGGCCGCACGATTCTGATAAAACGTGGATATATCCTCTTTTTTATCGTTCGGACATTCTCTGATGGCATCGGTGTAACAAACAATGGCGTCATTATATTTCGCATCTCTGAACATTTTGTTTCCGTTCGTTTTTAATGTCATCGCTTTTACGTATGGATCCTGTCATAGTGTATAATCATTTATGTTTAATTTTATTTAAACATAATTATATTAAACATAAATCATACATTTAATTTTTCAGTATTTATTGATTTTTCTTTTTTATGCGTCTCTTTTTTGGTGATATTTTTCTTTTTGAGACTTTCGTTTCGTTTATAATACCAATAAAATCCGGTCCCTAATACTATGGGTGTGCCGATTATTAACGCGATTTGCCAATTGCTTAATGTAAATGATGTTTCATCATTATTAACAACACTTTTAACAGACATTTCTAAATTTTGAATTTATTTTTAAAATTAAATATAAATATGAAAATACATTGATATAAATGATTAAAAAAGGAAAGGATTAAAGAGAAAGCGTTTTGATGATGTTAATCGTTAATTCGATTATCACGTGTTTAACGCGCATCACATGCAACAATGAAACGCAATGCATACGGTTATTGCATATACACATTTGCAATATCAATGGAAATGTCCATTCATAGCGTTATCACAGAGAATCTATGCTCAGCCATTATTTTCATTCATTTATACATTTGTATATGTGACGTTAGTAAATGTGCGCGTTAATTGATTGGAATGATGAACTATTATTTTATATAAAAATGCTATCATTTTATAAATTATTAAATTAATTAATATTAACATTATCATAATGTTTTTATGAATAAATTAAAATTTTTGATATTTAAAGAATTAATATTTTTAATTTTTATAAAACATTTAAAACGATTTATTTAATACATTTTAATAAAAAAATTAAATTATATGTAAATGTATTTAACTCATTATTTCATACAAAAAATAGTTTTACAATTTTTATGGCATACATTACATATGTAAGTCATTGTATTACTATTAAAAAAGGTTAAGGGTCGGAATTGCAAATGAATTTGCGCACGATAATTGTAAATATGCTATAAACTATCGCAAATTCAGATACAATTCAAGCCATTGATTCTTTACTTTTGTGTAATGCATTTAATTATAAGTAATTATGTATATAGTATATACATAATCACCTTTAGTATATACTATATTCTAAAGGTGAAACCATAATGTTAACTTAAATTAACTTTCAAATATTTACTTTAATATTTGATCACATTTGCAGTGTAACAAAATTTAAAATGTTATCATATCTTTTCTTAATTTAACTGATTTTTTTATTAAAAATTGCTTAATGTTTAATTAATTAAATTAATTTTACATTTAAAATATTAAATTATTAATAATTACATGATTTAGTGTTTGTGAATTCATTTGTTTTTAATTCTTTTGTCATATATATTATTGCATTTTATATAACAATATAATTAATATATAATTTTTAAATATAAAAATTTAAAATATAAAATATAAATTAATGAGATTACAAAATAAAGGAATTTCCCTAACCGGGAACATTTTACCTAGTTTTAAAAAATATTCTTTAATTTTTTATACAACAATTTTCAACTTAACTTATGATAAATTAAAGTTAATTTCCTTCTGTTTTTAGTGAAAATATTTTAATAAACAAATTTTATATTTTGATTTAAATTATGCTTTCGTTTCAATTAAAATATTAACATAAAAATTAATTTAAAACATTTAAAAAGTAAATAATTTCGTACATAAATTATATATTATTTTTTTCTAAACATGATTTTTGGGGTTATAAATAAGTGTATTAAAATGATAAAATTGATTTTTTAAATTTTTGTTAAATAAATTAATAAATTATTATTATAAACTATTATTTAGTTTAAATATAAAAGTAATCACAGTTCGTCCTTTGGAATATTCTAAAAAATTAAAAATTTTAATATTAATTATTAAATTATTAAATGATAAAAATGTACCTTTTCTTTGGCATTTGATAATTGATCATTAACAATATTTACGATCATATCACTGCGCTGTATGTTTACATCAATTCCTTTGGGATTTTGTTTTACATCATTTTTTGAGCCGATATATAATTTAAGCGTCGGATAAACTCTGATTCCCACGGAATCGCACACTTTCGGAACATTTTCACAATTGACTTTTCCGGCTCTCACTATTTTTTCTAATTTCTAATAATTAAATAAAAAATATTAAAATATTAATATAAAAATGTAATATAAATTTTACTTTAGCTGTTAATTCAAATTCGGGAGCAAATTCGTGACAATGACCACACCATGGTGCATAAAAGTCAATGATCCATGGGTTTTTTGATTGAAGAATTCTATTGAAAGTATCAATTGAATTAATGTCTTTCACAATGCTCGAAACGTAATTATATATCCATATTCTTAATGATGCAGCATCTCTTTTCCATCCGTTGTAAGCACTAAATTAAACACTCAATTATTATATAATGCTAAACTTTTTTATAACACATTTATAAAATTTTAATGATTAAAAATAAAAATATGTGCACATACAAAACTTGAGTTTTTGAATAGAGTCTTATATTAGGATATGATTTAACATTTTGATCGGAACAAAGATCACGATTGATTTGACAGTTAACAGAAGCGATATTCACATTTGGATTATCTTTGAACATTTTTGATAATTTACTCCATTGTGGTGCCAATTGTTGGCACGGACCACACCATGGTGCATAAAAATCAATGACCCAAATTTGGTCATCATTTCTATTTTCAACTAAACTATGAAATGAATTCGATGTCAATTGTATAATTGATGGTGAAAGTGTTTCCTAAAAATCGTATTATTATCGTATTATTATCGTATTATATTAATCAAAATAATTAATAATTACATTTATAAACTCAATTATATCGTTTTCTGTAAATTCACCAAAAAATTGATGCGGATGTGAACTCATGTTATAAAGCATCACAGTGGGATATGAATGAATATTATGCTAAAAAAGTAAACGTTAAATATAATTTCAAAATATTGTCTGTCATAAGATCACCTTTCGACACATTGCACCATGTATTGTACAATCGATAGTCCCGAAATTAATACGATCACCGACATTTTGTGACGCTTTTCGTACTTTTGGAAGAAGTTTCAAACACGGGGGACACCACTGTTTTCGAAATGTATTTTCATTATAAATTTAATTTATAATAAACATTTTATTAAAAATTAACTAAATATTTGATTAATTACAGGGGCAAAAAAGTCAATGATCCATGGCTTTAATGGATGATGGCCCATCACTTCCTTATCAAAAGTGTCGGGATCTAACGTTTGCATATGACTGACTGAAGCTTCTCTCGTAAATGTCGAAATATCATATGCTAAATGACGCCCTTTAATATCAAAATTAAAATAAATATTACATTTTTAAATTAATACATTATTAAATACCATGATATATTTCATATGATGGACCGGCATTTAAAACAACAAAAGATGGAAATTTTTTGATATAAAACTGTGAACATAATTTAGTTTCTTTTTCACATTCGATGTGTCCAATGTTTATATCATTCAATAGTGATGGTAATTTCTTTAATTCCATAGACAATTGATCATTATGCTTTTCATTATTATCGAAATATAAGAGCCATGATTTTCTTTGAGAATCGTTATTTTTTAATTCTTTCAAAATATTTTCCATCGTTTTTTGTGTTAATTTCTTTAAATGCGGCATTTTCGATAAAATCATTTTAAAGATATCTTTTGCATCCATAGATTTATCGGTATCGCATATTTCATAATAATTATTTTTATCGCCATTAATATTCGGATATAAAATTATTTTTGATTCATTTATATTGAAATGGTGACATACCGATTTACTACTTTCGGATGCGCAATTTACTTCTGCGATATTTGCAATTCCCTCTGACATTACGGATAATTTCTTTCGCGTGTCTTTAAATATGCATTCTTAAGTTAAACAAAAATTAATGCTTACATTTTGTTCATTTTTTAAATAAAAATTAATTATTTTTATACCTTTAGTATGAGTGCAAAATATTATTACCCAAAAATTTACATTAACATTATTCGGTTCAATTTGTGAATTGTCATAAAATGTGTTGAGATTTGAATCATCGATGGTGACAATATTATCCGATAATTGTCTTAAAATAAATTCCACCATTGAAACGGTATCACGTGGACCTTTGTATTTCTCTTTCTTTAATGTAAATTTATCATCATATAAATGAAAAATAAATATATAAAAATGAACATACATTGGGATATACTAAAAGTGAAGGGTATGAGTGAATAGATTCCTTTCGGCATAAACTACGATCATCGCCACAATTAACAGCACCGATTCTAATGACACCATTCAGTTCTTTGGATAATTCCCTCCATGATGGTGCTAAATGATGACAGTGCGAACATTGCGGTGAATAAAAATTAATAAACCAAATGTATGGTGAATTTAAAACACAATCATCAAAATCCGCGGCATTTAATGTTATTATTTCCTCATCATTGTCATATATGCCAAACTCTTCATTGTAATAGTTCCATGAATGATATGTATATCCACCTCTGTATGCGTTAAAATCCTCATTAAGTCCCTCTTCGCCATGAGTGTCGTATTTCTTACGTAATGTCTCATCCTTTAATTTATTTTAATTTTAATTAAAATAATATTTAAAAAAATTAAAAACTAAAGAATCATGAACATACTTTTAATACTTCGTATGCGCGATTTATGCGTAGAAATTTTTCATGCGCTTCAGGATCATTCTGTCATAAAATATCATATAATAATGGTATAAAAATGGTAATAAAAGGAAATCATACGATGTTTTTGTCGGGATGTAAACTTAACGCTAATCTTTTAAACGCTTTTCTTATTTCACGATTATCGGCGTCTCTTTTCACGTTTAATAATTCATAAAAATCTTTTTCCGCATTTATTAACTCATTACATAACAACACAAATGTCAAAATTATTATCATAAACACTTTTTTATCGTATTCTTTTATCATTATTTAACTAATTTTTGCAATAATTTTATTTAAAAATTATTAAATAAATATAATATTATTTTATGTAATTTTATACTCAATTTTTATCAAAAAATAATTAATAAAAACATTTTTTGAATGATGACAATGAATTTCAAAAACATATGCCTTTCACTATCATTGTTTATTATGACGCATGTTATACTCACTATGCTATTACTATGCTATTACACGTATGCATTAAGAACCAATGGTAAAAGTTTTCATTTAAAAGTGCCAAAATTTAAAACTTATAAATGCATAAAATACACATTTTTAAAATGTAAAACTATATTCATATTTACATATCCAATTTCTAAAAATTGCATTATTTAATCATTTTAAACTAAAATTATATTTAAATAATTTTTATATTTTTAGCTTTTTTCTTAATTAATATTATTGATTAATTTACATATGATATGCACAAAAAATAAAAATATTTATAACAACTGATTGATTATACAAAAATTAATTAAATTATATATAAACTATTAAATGCTATTATATTAAATAATTTAATTTACAATAATTTTTATTTAAACATAACATATTTACATTTCAAATTTAACATAATTATTTTTTATGTTTATTTTTTAACAAAACAATGCTATGAATTTAATACACATTAATCATTAACAATTTTAACGCTCAGTTCTTTACATGGAATATTCAATATTCATTGTAATAACTATGGGCACACATATTAAAAACTAAGTATTAAATAAACTATTAAATGAACTAAAATGGAAGTATATAAAGAATTGAATTAAACCACGAAAGAACTGTTATTTTACATTATTTAATATATAATTTCATTAAATTTATTTTATCATTTTATATGTACATCGGTCACAACCATTTATTGAGTGAGTGTTTTGATATGTTTTCTAAAATTTTAAATATATTTTTTAAATAAAAATACTTTTATTTCTTTTATTAATAATATTTCATTATAAATCATATTACGATCAAATTTATTTTTACACAAAAAATACTCCAAATGGCATTGTATAAGGCTATGATCGTATAATAATAAAATTTCTATAAAAATGTTATATGGACATACTCATAATATTTAACACTTTTTATTATATTACTAAAGACCGGAATTTAAAGTATAATTTTTTGTTAAAAAACATTTGAAATCTTAAAAAAGCAAAAAAAAAATTGGCATAAATGCTTTTTTAATAAATATAAACACATTTTAATTATTTTTTGGATATTTCTTAATATAGAAAAACATTTTGAGAGGATTTTTGGTCTCTAAATATATATTAATTAATATTTAATGTAATATTTAATGAGTTTATTTTTGTACATTTTCATAATTTTAATTTTTATTTATTATGCGATTACGGTCTTATATAATGTCATTGAGAGAATTTAATTTTTAAAAAATTTAATTGAAATAAATAGTAAACATTCTCAAAAAATAAATAATTATTAAATTTAATTTTATAATAAACATTACATTTTATCACTATGAATGTAAATACACTGAAAGTAAAAGTTGTAAGAGCTTTTGAATACGATAATGCTATTGCTATAGATAGCACTGCGCAATGCAGCACATTTGCTAAATTAAACTACAAAAAAGCTCTTACAACTTTTTCATTGACTCTAAAATAAAAGTCATTTTGTAACTGAATGTACATACTGTATGTAAATTCAAAAGTTATAAATGGCCCCACAGTATGTGTATAATAATATTTTTATTCGATTCAATCAGAAAATATCTTTTATATTATTTGCATTCATTGTAATACGTTTAATATGTTATTATTATATATACTATTAATATACAGTATTTGGACGATATTATGTCCCTGCCACGCCCCTGTGTTAGTACTGTTAATACTACTCTTTGTTAGTACTGTTTATGCTGCGTGTGCAATCATCTGAGAGACATAATATCGTCCAAACAATGTATATATACTGTTGATATTTATAGATACTTTTGATATTATATTATTAATTAATAAAATTGTTTTTTCCGTCTGTCCCATAACAATATAATTTAATTTTTTAATAAAAATAAAAATATTAATGTTAATATTAAACTACAATTATAACAATATATTTATATCGTATGACACAAATATAACACCTCCTCTGTGATAAGCAGATAGGGCATTCTAAACAATAGCTCTATAGCGCATTGTCAAGAATGCGCTATCTGCATATCACAGAGGAGGTGTTATGATTGTGTCATTCGATAGTATAATTTTATATAAATTTAGAATATTGTTGTTTAATTTTTTTATCAACAACAATACCCACACTATATTAAGTTAATAATTTGATTAAAAATAATAAAATTAAATTTAAATAATATAAATTTAATACCATAATAAATATAAATCACTAAAAACATTAAATTATATGCATAATTTAGAGAATAAATAAAAAACTCGGGTTATAAAATATTAGGGTTTTTACGGGTTCCACTAGTTTATATTAATAGTATAACATTGCATTACATTATATTATTATTATTATTATTATAATGTAATTATATTGTTAATGCACATTCATATTATTTATAATTTCATCATAATATACCATTTATTCGTATTTTTTATTGAATTTTTTAAAATAAAAGAATTGACTTTTTGTTTTGGTTTAATTTAAATATACTAAAACTTAAAATATTACTAAAATTTATAGTATATTTGATGTGAATAGTATATATTGATATATGATTCATGAATTTTAATATTTTTTTTATAAAAAATTAATCATTTAACAATTTGAATATGATTAAAACTTTTAATTTAATAATATTTTTAATATTACTCATGTCTAATAATAAACATATGTTAATAAAATTGATAATCATATTTATAACATGAATAACAATGAATAAATGTTTTTAAATATAACATTTTTAACAATTTTTAGTTTTCGCTGTTATATGATATCACTTTAAAGCACAATTCTCGCATTTGTAATAAACTGCCCTCTAAACTCAGTGCAAAAAAGTCAGAGGATGTTTCTGCCGAACTAAAGAAAGAACTTATACAAAATGTAATACTATCTGAACATGGATTATATGATACGCCATAACCATCAGGAACAACAGGACCATAGCCGATTAATATTCCTTTTTCAGTTGACAATTGACTAGTGGACAGCCGGAAGTTTATATATTCTTTGTATGCTTTTTCTTTAAACAATGCCGGAATGTCATTGAATTTCATGCGCGAAATTTCTCTTAATCCTAACAAATGATTGTCGGGACCAAAACCATTAATTGTCTAAATCAAAATATGAATATTTATTAATTTTATTTAATGATAATTATATTACAGCGAAGTCCAAGTTTAATGCCATTTGTGTATTTTTAATATGAACATGATAAGCGCATGTTCAGTTTAATTCATTCACAATAAAATACATTAATGGCATTAAACTTTGATTTCTATGTAATGTGTAAATTTTAAATATTTAATTTTAATATTAATGTTTAAAAGAATTATCAGAGAGAAATGAAAAGAATCCCAAAACGTTTGTATTTTTAAGATTTTCAATTATAATCAAATAACAAAAATCATTAATTTTTAAATAAAAATACAGATAAACTTTTGCAAAACGAAACAGATAATACTGTAATATAAATAATCAGACTTAAATTTACTCAATTTTTTGATTTTTTTAAAAATATATATTTCAAATTTTGAATTAAAATATTAATTAAATATGCTTATATTTAAACACAAATTTTAATTAAAAAAATAAAATTCAATTCTAAAATTTTGTACCTTTTTACCTCACATAAGAGCACTGGTCTTATATCGCGAGGGGTGATCATTTTTTTAAGATTAAAAAAAGTGCTCATTTTAGGGGTCTTATACCTCGAGGTATAAGACCACCCCCCTCTAACCTCACTCTATAGGACCCCTTTGTACATATAATACGTTCAATTAATATTAAACGGTTAATATGCATTTATTTATTTAATAATTAAATTAAAATTAAAATTTATTTTAATGTTTTAAATGAATTAATATACAATTTATAAATTATTAATTATTAAAGTATTAAATTTATTTTTAATTAACGTAATTTATGATTACTCATTTTTGAGGGGGTCTTATAAGGTGAGGTGTGATCATTTTTTTGATTCATTTAAAATATTCATTTCAAAATTCGCGATATAAGACCCGGTCTTATACCTCGAGGTATAGGACCCCCCACTCAAACCTCGCGATATAAGACCTGTTCTCTTATGTGAGGTAAAACGGTAATATGATTTACTTTATTTATACTAGTAATAGGGACCCGATTAATTATCTTAATTTATCTTTTAATTAATTATTATTAAAATATAAGACTAATATTTTTTAATAATTGCGCCGTAAACATTAATAGGTTCAAACTCTAACACACTGTAAACTTAAATCTGTGTGTGTGACGTCAGCGTTATGCACACACACGATTCTCTTTATATACAGAACTTTGATGAAATTATGTCCACAGCTGATTGCACACGCAGCATCAACAATACTAACAAAGAGTAGTATTAACAGTACTAACATAGGGGCGTGGCAAGGACATAATTTCATCAAATAGTGTTAATATAGTAAAACGTAATTTTTTTTATATATTTACTTTATTTATTTATATTTAATAATACTAAAATGAGATAAACAAATGTAAGAGGTATTTTGCAACTGAATTCATCAATTCTTTAACTATAATTAGCACTGTAACATTAGTAGAATCTTTTCCAATTCAAATGCAAAATATTAATTATATATGTTATTCTCACTGTAAAATTATTCTAAAATAATGCTGAATATGTAACAATAAATTATAATTGAATTTTTTTACATTTATAAATTTTATTAATTTACAATTTTTCAATAATAAAAATTTCTAAGAAATTTATTAAATTGAGATTAAGATATTTTTAAATAAATTTTTAAATTCAAATAAATTATTATTTTAGAAATGTGTGTGTGAATGTTACATTTTTAAATTATAATCTTAAAATTTATAATAAATTATAAATGAATCTTAATATATATGTCTATATATATAAAAGAATTTTATTACATACATATTTTAAGATTTCGGTCTGTTTCTTTATTGCTTTAAGAAACATGTCCAATTTATGCTTTTCCTAACATTTAAATAGATTTAAATGAATAATTAATAATTA
>JAQIXB010001200.1:0-11670 GCA_034697405.1 Mesoplophora pulchra
ATAAAAAGTATATTTTTTGATATTTGAAACATATTCTATTGACATAAATAATAATAATATTTTATTTAAAAATAATAATACATTTTTTATTATTATAATTTTTATATAATATTTTTTCATTTTATGTATAATTTAATTTTTTAAAAAAATACTATAATATTAATCTTAATTATGCATATTTTTGTATAAAAATTAAATTAATAAAAAACTTATTTTTTTATATAATATCTCTAAAGACATAAATTTATAGTAAAATTTTATACCAAAAAATGAATTTTAAACTTAAAAAATAAATTTTATTTAAATCGTATTTTTTTTGTCGATTTTTTAAATTAATTATTAATATTATATATATCTTAAAGTAAATCAAATGTTAAACCATAAAATAGCCTTTTTAGGAATAGACTTCATATGAATAGTTCCTAAAAAGTAAGCCGTTAGTTTATTTCTGTAGTATTATAAAGCAAATTTTTCATGTAATATTGTAATATATTTCTATAGAGTTGTCACATAACAGGGATTTTTTTTATATATTCCAAGAATTTACCATTCTTAAATGCGAATATTAATATACATATGTACATCATACCTGAAAAGTGTTAGAATACGATACTAATGTTTCATATGATGGTCCTACGATAGGTGATACTAAAGTGAAAATTCCGCGCTGTAACTGAAGGCACACTGTTAATAGAAAAATTATTTATTATTTATTATTCAATATTTTAATCATAAATGAATTTCAAATTTTATTTTTAAAATTATATTTTTTCAAAAAATTAAAATGATATAATAAATAAATGATATAACAAATAATAATAATAATTTTATTTTATTATTTTAGTATTTTGTTTTAGTTTAGTATTAAATTAGTTAATTATTTTTATTTACGACAAAATTTTAACTCTGATATTTAAAATATACACATATTTAGCACCTGAATATATAATAATAGATATAAACATTTTGCATATATTATATAATTTTCACAAATAATAAATACTAATACATATACTGTACTAACAAGTATATATACTAGTATAAACAATACATGTATATTTAAAACATGTCAATCAATAGATAAAACAACACTGTTACTATTAATCTCAATTAATTTTAATGCTAAGATTTTTCTTCTTTTAAATACAGACTATTACTATTACTAATATTACTAAATAATAGACTAGTAGTTCACTGTTCTAGTAGTATTACTATAATATTAGTAATAGTACGTAGTTAATAGTAATACTCTCATGATAGAAATTGACAAAAGCGAACTAAAAATAAGAAAAATTTATACATAACTAATATATAATACAATAGAATAGTATAACATTAGTATGCTATTGATTGTCATGAGAATTTCTTAACTCAGTAATGACCTTATAAAGGGACATCATTTATTTGATTTCTGACATCACTTTCAGCACATCATTTGCTATTTAATCGATGTTTTTCTATCATTTTATACCTTTAATTTACTAATAATAACATTAATTTTTAGCATTATCTAAGAAAATGTATTTACAATTTACTTAAAACACATTTTATTACTTATAAATTCATGTTCTCTCTTATATCTCGAGATATTAACAAATTATAAAAATATATTTTTTAAAAATTAATTTTATAAAAACAATAATTTATTAAAAGTAAAATTATAAAATTATTATATAAATATCAACAAAAATTATTAAATGCCATAAAACGTCCAATAATCGCTCATTCATAATAATAGTGATGGTTTTGGGCCTTTTGAAGAAATGCCCATGGCGCTCAACAAAATATTTACGGTATAAACATATTATAAATAATATATTTAGCATATGATCGGCTTTTCTTAGGATTAAACTTTCTTAATATACAATACCATGGTATGTTACATATGATTCAAATACTAATATTCAGTAAAGTGTAGTATTATACATACACTAGTATTGTACACTAGTATTTGGATTATATAAAATCCTATATGCATTAATACTGCAGTTCGAAGTTTTATCAGCAGTTAAATATAAATTTTTATAGAATTTTAAATATAATTAATTTATTAATTAATTATAATTTAATTGTTAATTAATTATTATATGTTCTAAGGTAAAATTTTTATCATAATTTTTTTTAATTTTCAAATTATTATAAATTAATAAAAAATTGTTTTGTGAAAAAGAAATTGAGAAATTATTTGTATCATAACAGTATAATTTAATTTATTTTTTATAACAATAAAATTAAATATATTATTATAATAAAATTTATGTTAAAATTAAAAATTTATAACATATTTATAGTATCATTTTATATAAGAATAATAATAATGCTTTTTCCTCATAAATTCGCCCCCGGATTTGACTGCATATTCATATAGAACATTATAAAAGAAACAAAAGTTCATCGGTGATAATTCTATAGGACGTAAAACAGTGCCTGCAGAGGGCGTTCCGATTTTCAAAACTCTGAAACCCCATATATTCGGGAATTACAAATCATATGGGATTTGTCCTTTTGATAAAAGTTAACGTTTTAAGAGATGAAAATGTTTATTATTCTTTTATTTTTGTATTAAATATAAATATAGATATGTATTTAATTAATGAATATCAATAAAATGATATTTAAATACTATAAAATTAGTTTTTAGATCATTTAAAATGAAAAGACCCATTCTCTTAAAAGGTCCGATCCTTTAATAAAGACCATCATTAAAGTGCGATATGTGTTCTTTAGTTAAAGGGATACATCTAAAAGTGAATATAAATACATATATGTAAATATTTAATATTCATAATATATGTGAAAACTCTAATATATTAAAATAATTAAATATATTAAATGATATAAAAAAATTTATTAAAAATATAATTAAAAAAGTTTCACCATAATAATAGTAATAATAATAGTAATATCTTTGATGCAAAAATTATTATTATTATTATTTACATAAAAAGTGCAATCATTTGCAATTCAAATTTTTCTTTTTTAAACAAAACTTTACATTACGATAGTTTATATTACAATATATTAGTATATTTTAGTATATTTTAATATATTTTTCTTTTCGTGTATTATATGCGTATATATTAATGCATACGATAAAAGTGTTGTAAAATAAAATGACAAAAGATATGAGAATAGAAAACGCTTAAAACGTATTACCATTAAAAGTAATTCAAAATTATGAATAAATTATCTTTTGGAATATTTATAAATAGACTAATGTCAAATATTATTATTTTCTTATTTTTAATATGAATCCATTATTTTAATATAATTCTATATAAAACTATTGAAGTACTAGTTGTACTAGTATTATAATGGCAATTGTTTATATAAAATACTTAATGTGTCAGCTATTTCAGGACTTTATTTTTAACGTTTGGATACATGTGTATGCTTAAAACTTTATAAACGTACAGATGTATATGTATTATGAGAATAAATTAAATATACACAGAGAGTCCCCAAATAATTGGCACGTATGATAGACTATGATAGAAATTGAATAAAATAATATAACTGTACTTTTCTCTTATATAACATTATGAATATTTAACAATCTTTAGTTTATATACACATATGCCATTCATAACACATTCATTTATCATTTTATTTGATATTTTTATATAATAATTTTATAAAATATAATTCAATAAAAAAAATTGTATATTCATTTTTTTAATTTAATATAATTTTAATTTAATATTTTATTTTAATATTTAATTTCAATTATTCAATAACTTCAATTATTACTTGTGGAGGTTTTACTATATATATATATATATATATATATGCATATGCTTAATTAATTGAATTTACCTTTTGACCTCTCTTTTTAATAAAACCATTTATAAGGTTAAAGGGTAAATATATTATAGAAAAGTAAACTAATGAATGTTTTAGTTTACCCTATGTAAGTAAACATATAAATGGAAATGTTTACTAAATTATAGCATCGGTTCCATTTATGACTTCACTTCACGTTTACTATAACTATTACCATTATTATTATACCTTCGCTATTATCATTTTGATGGTCATGTACGGTAAAATCCATTTTATGACCAAAAACTGACATCATTGATTATAATATATTTATTTATATATATTAAAGGCCTAAATTTGAGGTAAATTTTTTTGGCATAAAAGCAATTAAAAGAGCAAAAAACTAAGATTTACAAAACATTCATTTCTGCATATTAATTTTTAATTTTTTTTATAATTTTTAAATGCATATAAAATACATTTAAATTATGTGTATGCATTTAAATTTTTATGAAATAAAATAACAATATTTTAAAATATACAAATATATTTGAATTTTTTTTAAACATTACAAATTATAATGATTTAATTAAAAATTTAATGCAAAAAAAATATAAAAATTATAAATTATATGATATTTAGAAATTTTTTCAAAAACGAAAATGGACACTTTTTCCAAAAACATCAGTATAAATAGAATATCAGAATTGAGTTATAATAATTCTAATTTTCATGTTAAATATATATACAGTCAACAAATTAATTAAAAAAAATTAATATTTTAGGAAAAAATATTATTATGTGAATCAAAATTACATTAATATTTAATAAATGTTAAATTATACTATTATAAGCTAATACTATATATATTACAATTGATTATTAAAATGTACATTCTAAAAAAATTAGTGCAAAATATGGGAATATAAAGAAAGTCATTCGTCACCAATCAATTCCATCTTAGAGAGGTTTAACTGTATATTATCATTATTTAAAAATGTGAAATACTATTATTTTAACTATTAATTGAAACCATAAATTAAGATTAATTTTCAATTCATTTTCAAATTACAAAATCATTGTTTTTTATTTAAAAAATGTTTACTAAATAAGTACTAAATGTGACTACTAACTCTATATGCTAACATGTTCATTACATGTACGTGTAATAGAAAAAAATATATAATTAATGGAAAAAGATTTAACACTGTTATATAATAATCAAAGGAAAGGAAATTTCGTAAATTCCGAAATTACTATAATAAACTAAATCCATTACTATTTTATGCGCGGATCGTACATTTATTGGCATTTTATAACATATTTATTTTAAAATTTTTTTTAATTATAAAATATTACGAAATATTAGGAAATTTTGAAATTCTAAATTTTTATTCATTTTACTATATTTTCTTTTATTCATGATGATTCTTTAATTTAAATTTTATCATTAAATAAAAATTTTTATGAAAAAATTAAAATTATTTTTGTTACGATTATGCCTATGAAAGGTTATTTTACGAAATATATTATGCAATTTTTACATTTAATTTACGAAATTTAATAATTTTTATCCCAAAATATTCTGTTCTCTGATAATATTAACGTAATACTGTTGTAGCAATAGCAATGGTAATACTAACTTACATGTAATAGTAATTGTAAATAATAATGAAAAAACAAACTCAGAATAAAAGTATTTTACAGTGATTTTAGCTTTAGTCAAAGCATAAAAGATAAAGTCAAAGACTAAAACATACTAAAATGTACACTAAAATACTATTTTATAGTATACTATAAATTCTATTTCTTTATCTTCTTTTTGTCATTTAATAAGGATAATAACAAATAATATTATAGTATGAATAGTATATGTCAGTATCATATATGTATATGTTTAGTATACGTATAATAGTATTATATGCTACAAATAATAGTAAAAATTCTATGCGCATTAAGTATACTAAAAAAAACTATGGAATCACATATATAATAATAGCATTTATGCGATATTTACACGAAAAGTGTATTAAAACCTCAAAATACACTTAAACATGATATATATTTTTAATTTTTTTTTAAAAAATATATAAATATAAAATATATTACTAAATATTTAAATAAATTTTTATATATTTTTTTCAAAAAAATAATATAAAAATTTTAATATCATTTACGATTTCGATTATTAAAGGGCGTACTATACACGGACGGATGCGATTATATGATTAATGACAAATACTAACATAAACTATATATAATGTTAGTTTTAGTTAATTATTTACTATTTTTTATATACATTAATGAGTAAAATAAAATTTCATTTAATTATTATTTCGAAAAATTATTTTATAAAATTTTAATCTGTTACTTATGTTATATTTAGTTAATGCGAAATAATTTAAAATTTTACTATAAAATTCATAATGAATTTTTTTTAATTAATAAAATGATTATAAAAATATTAACTTTTATATGTTATATTTTAAAATAAAAAATTAAAAAAATATGACAAAAGATTAATTTTAAACCCTAATTATGAACCAATAAATGTTTAAATATAATAAATTTATAAATATATAAATTAATAAATAAATATATAAAAAAATATATAAATAATATTGTTCATGACATTTAAGAGATGTAATATTTGTATATTTCGATATTGTGTCAGCATTATTTTGACATTATTATTATCGTTTAAAATGTGTTTTTTATTCACCATTATTTTACCTAAAAAATAGTGAATCGTGAATCGTAAATAAAAAGTGCGCATTAAATCCCAAAGGAAATCAATAGAAATGTACTAAAAGTGTACTAATAATGTATTAAAAAATGAAATGATAAAATACATTTTATATAAAAATTAATTTAAAAATATTTAATATCTTTAAAATTAAAATAAAAATTTTGAAAAAAATTATGTTACAATTTATATAATTAAAATATTAATATTAATAATTATATAAATTGTAACATAATTTTTAAAACGTCAGTAGTATTTTAGTGTAAAATATTTAACTAATATTTCAAAACATTAAAATTTGCACCTTTAATCTTACTTTAATGTATACATATGTTTGTGTATATATGTATGTACTAGTATTACTAGCATTGTATTAAATGAAATTGAAATTATTTATTATTTAAACACTTTTGTATACTTATATTTAATTTATAGTAATAATTAAATAAATGAATGTATACTTTATATACTAGTTTCGTATAATAGTAGCATTTTAGTGGCGTTTAGTTATATAGTATTTTATATAATAAATTGTGAATTAAAAATTAAAAAAAATTAGAAAATATTAACAAAAAATAGTATACTCACATTGTCGTGTCACTAAATATGGATCATCCGATTCTACGGTTTCAATAATGGGATCGACAGAAAAAGACGATGATGTATTATCATTATGCTTAAAAAATGCATATCTATAATTATATTATATATTAATATTATAAAATATATTAAAATTTTAATTAAAATTATATTTTCAAATAAATTTATTACACATT
Organism: Mesoplophora pulchra; assembly: GCA_034697405.1. NCBI lineage: Eukaryota > Metazoa > Arthropoda > Arachnida > Sarcoptiformes > Mesoplophoridae > Mesoplophora > Mesoplophora pulchra. The sequence goes on from JAQIXB010001200.1 coordinate 7,285, forward strand.
TAACATAAATAAATAATAAATAAAAATAAAAAATTACATATAATTAATAATGATATATAAAATGATTACCGAAATGCTGTTTTTATTTCATTATCTGTTCCCGGAGTGAATATAACACCTTTGGGAGAAAAATATATATTCATATATTTTAATATACATTTGAATTATTACATTTATTAAATATATTAAAATATATTATTATTTTAATATTTTATAAACATTTTGTTTTTGAAAAAATTTATAAAATTTTATTAAATATAATATATTAATTTATGTTATAAAAACAGTATATATAAATACAGTATAACCTCTGCATAAAACTTTAAATACAAACATTTTTTTGGTAATTTTAAACAATTTTTCATTTTTAAAGGTTTCACTGTATTGTGTGTTTATATAAAACACGAAAATATACTTTTTATGTAACTTAATATTAATAATATTTAATATTAATATAATTTTTTTCAATATTTAAATATTTTATTAATAAAAATAAATAAAATAATTTTATAAAAATGCATAATAAATTAAAATTTAATATGAATGTATATTAATATTAAACATTCAAATATTAATGAATATTTTTTACATAAAAAAAATTTGATCATATATATTATTAAAATATTGAAAAAATTCATGATATGAGAAAGTGTTATTCTCAAAGGGAATACTAAAAACAATACGTGTTCAATTCATAGCATACTTTTTTTAGTAAATTTCAGAGTATTTTATTATGCGATGAATTTCAATATATTTTTTTGTGCTTTGAATTTCTTAAGTCTAAAGTTAACATAAAATATAAGAATAATATATTTTATGACAAAAGATTCATGAATATTATGCCGATATTCTTTTTGCCGCAAAAATTTATATCATAATTTATAGCTATGGTCAGTTATAAGTTTATATCATAGATTAACCTAACCTCACATAATGTAATCATGATGAGGATATTATCATTAATAATACATAATGTAAACATCGTATAACATATGTTTGCATATACCTCATTATATATACACAGATAAAATGCTCCCTTTAAATAGTCACTGACGATATACATTGAGTTATGCACCGCATAACCGTTAATTTTTGTATGTCCGAATTGACCGGATACGGTCATTATATTAATGCACATATTACTCTGTTACGTTAGGTTTGGTTAGGTTAGGTTAGGTTAGGTTATGTATACGCGTTCATTGATTAAATCAAAAGTGACCAAAAAGTGACCGGATTAAATGTGTCTTTTAAACGATTTAAGGAGTAAATCTCAATGTATGACGTCAGTGACCTTTCGAGGGGACGCCCCAATGATTTCTCACAATATAAAGATTATTAAAAAAATTATATAATTATATAGTATCGGTTTTAGTATCAACACTTTACGGGTGTCAGTATAATGTACATAAATGAATATGTTATAAAATGTTTATTTAATATAATAATATACATATACATATACGTATATATGTATATATTAAATAAACATGAATGTGTCATTAACAAACATGTCTTTCATGTAATTCTATATTAATATATAATAATATATACATTTACATAATGCACATGTAAAAGGAAAGTCCGAATAAATAATATTAAATTTTCATATCTTTTTTATTATTTAGAATATGCTAAAATATTATATATTAATTCAATATATACATATAAATTTTTAAATAATTAAATTCAAATATAAAGAACGATACCAACTCCTTCATAGACGTAATGTATAATTTCCCCGATTATAGAATCGCTTAGTGCTAAGCGGATATCGATAGGGCATAGGTCAGGGGTAATAAATGTTAAAACGAAATTCTTCGTCACTGCAGATAGAGCTGGAATTATTATTTAAAGTTTCAAATTTTGGAATTTTTTCGTAAACAAATTATAAATGATAAAAATTAAATAATGACGGCTAAAAATATTTTCAATTTTTTTAAAGATTTAATCTTTATTTGCAAAAAAAATTATTTTATTAATTAAAAATTCATTTTTATTGAAAACACTTATAATATACGTTATAATATGACCAAAATATTAATATTTGTTTCATATGAATTAATAAAAACATTAAAAGAATTTTGTTTTAACATTTATTACCCCTGACCTATGCCTATCGATATTCGCTTAGCACTAAGCGATTCTATAATTGGGAAAATTATAAATTATGTCTATGAATGAGTTGGTATCGTTCTTTTATTTTTTAATATTTCAATATTATTTTCATAATTATAATTTCAAATTTTAATATAAAAATGCAATTCCGCTGTGAATAGTTCATCATTACATATAAAAATTTAATATATTGATATATATTAATTTTAATGTAATTATTCATATGTATGTTTACAGATAAAAATATTGCAATTTTATTATGATAATACATTATTATGGGAAATCATTGATTTTAATGGAAATGCGTTAACGGTCTTTTGAGTGACCGCTGCGGACACAAATGCCATCCGCAGACATTCATATTCACCTCACGTATGAATAAAGGAATTACACGCCATTCACAGCTCTTTAATCATATTATTTCATAATATATTGGAATTTCGAATACGGTTTTACCTCATTTTTTGATGCACATTTTATTACAGTAAAAGTAATGAATCAAAACTTATATTTGTAGTTTAATAGAGATATGAATGCATTACATATCTCTGTTACAGTGTTTTTGTAATTTATTTTATTTTTTTATAAAACAAATATATGTTTTAATGTATTTCTTTTACTGTAATAATTTAAATGTAATTACAAGTATCATGACAAATATTTTAGGGTATAAATATATCACAAATTATATTTGCGTCATTAAAGCTTAAAATGAATTATTGTGGATTATTGTGATTATCAAAATCTATAGATTCTGAATAAGAATTGGAAATTATATTTTCAGGTATTTTATAATAAAATTTCATTGAACATTTTACCTCATTTTTAGAGCATTTTTAAGGCATTTTCGAAGCTATTTTTTAGCCTATGGCAAAATAGCAATAGTGTCATGTTATATTGTTATATACATATTCCTCAATCTATAAGTGCATGTCAACATGTGTGACATTAAAAGATTGTTTAATAATAAAATTGATTAAAAAAGTTTTTCAATAATTTTTTATCAAAAAATTAATTAAATTTATAGCATATTAACATATACTATATATATATATGTATATACATATTTTTATATAAAAATTAAAATAATTTTTTGTAAATTTTTTCTTATATTTAATATAACATATTATATTACAAATATATTTATTAAAAGTTTTCACATCATAAACATCTAAAGTTTACAAAAGTTTATTTGTGATTCATATATAAATATGGTAAATAAATATAAAATATTTTATAAAAATATTAATATATTTCAATATAAAAAAACGTAAAAAAGATAATTTAAAAATATTTTTCAAAAATAATATTTAATTCTTTAATAAAATTTCTTTATTGCTATAACAGCACCATATATTAGTATATATTATATTATATATCACATATGATATAAGAATATAATCGCATATTTTCTTTTACAAATAGCATATTCTATAAGAGCCCTCATGAATTATTATATACCAATTTACCTCTCATTTTGAAGCTGTACTTATATTTTCAAAGAAACTTTTGGTGCTTATATTTTAATTAAAAAAATTAAACATATCAATATGTTTAATTTTTTATTTTTATTTTGAATTTCTTATTAGTTATTTGAAGTGTTGAAATTGTGCTCATCCCGAGCTATAAGTACCAATCAAAAAGTAAGTCATAGGGTATTGAAAGATGCTATGCTCACAATAGTTTTGAAGCATCATCATAAAGTGGTGAAAAATTATTATATTAATATATTAAACATATAAAACTAATATCCTATAATATGACATTACATATGAATTTAAATGAATAAAATTAAAATTTTGATTCTTATATATTATTATATATTTATATTAAATATATTAATATTTATATATATAATAAATATAAATTTATTATAAATATAATATATATTAATATATATAATAAATTTTATCGTTTTTAACGTTATTAGAGTGTCGGATGACACTTAAATTACAAATATTATATCATTAAAATGACATATGAACGCTTAAATTTTTCTTTAAATATTTTCACATTTTATTATGTGTTAAAAAAGTGCACGCATTTTTATAAATTAACCATGAATGAGACATTAATTAATTATGTAATATACTACTATGGTACTATGATATTAGTAAATTACTAATATATGTTACTATAGTAAAGTAATGGTAATACACTATTATGTTATATTAGTGAATTCATGTAATAATGGTATATTTAATTCCAAAACATATATCACATTAATCAGTGTTATTTTATGTAAAAAATAATCATTTAAAAATTAAATTA
>JAQIXB010001201.1:0-11669 GCA_034697405.1 Mesoplophora pulchra
TGACAAAATTGAGGGGTTACTCAATGTTAGGTCAAAGGTCACGCGCGCAGATACAAACACGATGACAATTAAAACATATTTATTGATTCATATGATAGTATGCAGGACATTGAGGGTCCGATACTAACTATAGAATGATTATTAATAGTAATGGCGGTGTACATATAGTGTATCCGCACATGCGTACTATAGACGTACGACAGCGACACGTACGGTCTCAGAATATATAATAACATATAATAACATATAATAATAATCCTCTTTTATCGTGAGTTATTTATTATTTTATCATTTCAGTTATATTAAAATGAATATATTCTATGATTATATTACACTCTTTGGAAATAATATAAAAGATAAATTGCAAATGTATTGAATTTAAACTTAAATTGTTTTGTACTTTTAATAGTAATATTATTAACGATTTTAATAAAAAATATCTTTTAAATTATGTCCATTGAGTGTAATTTGACATATGAACTTTTTACGTATATTTTTTAATATATTAAACATTTATTCAAATATCGTATGTCAATTTTATCCCGAGTCTTTGTAACTTTATATTTTTAATTTTTTTGATCATTTTGTATTTTATAATACTTTTAATAATTACTAAATATTAAGTAAAAAATATAATTTCATAAAAATTTTATTATATTAAAGTTTATTTTAAAATTTTTATAAAAAATTTTATTTTTATGTTCAAATTATTCATATCTTTATTTATATTTCGTTTAAAGAGACACATATTTTATTGTAAAATTTTTCATAATTTTTAATTTAATAAATATTTTATATATTTATTTATTAATTTTTAAAATTATATTTAAATATTAATATTTTACATTTTAATTTAGAATCATTTTAAGTCATTAAATGTCAGAAATATTACGTCCGAAAATACGTAATGATAATGAAGAAATGGACATTCTTAGCTAAGTCCGGATAAAGACGATACAATGCGGTTCTAAAAGCGACGCTCATATCATGAGCGGTGTCGTATTTTCAAAGAATGTCATGAATCGGAAAATGGACGAATATTACTCATGTCCAATGGTATATGAACGTATTGAGTCAAAAGATGACACATTTCCCGATCATACACTTCTTCAGGAATGTGAATGCATCACAATTTAATGCTAAAATATCCTCATATCATATGACGTCATTATCGTGGAAAAAAGTGACACACAAAATGCTATTGGAATATTGTGTCACAGTATTTAATGTCAATAGTTTTAGAGGGAATCTCACGATTTACCACTATTGTCACGTCTATGGACGCACAAATCGGGTGTTTACATTTAATCACGTGTTTTATCTTTAAACATAATGTAAATGATATTATATTAAATGATGATAATGAAGAAGAATGTGATATAACATTACGTAAAAATGGCCATTCACAACTATCAAATACGTGTCAATGTTAATAAAGGATAATTCTTTACGATCTATGGACAAACATCAGAATGCAAAAGAAATGTCATGATCTAATGATTGTCCATCGATAAACATCATTATTGAGAATTAAAAAAAATGTCAATGATAATATAATGAAAAATATGAATAAATTATAATGAATCATTATAATTATTTTTTATATATATATTTTTAATATAAAAAAATTAATATGAAATATATTAATATGATTTTAAAATTTTTGTAAACATTTTTTCAAATTTATTAATAAATCATTTATTAATTTTATAATTATAAATTATAATAAATTAATTAATTAATTATCGTAATCATCGTCTTCGTCGATCGGTGTCTTTATAATATCTGATGATGGTTCATTACAATACCATTATTACCATCATTACCATGATCATCTTAAGAGTCCACAATTAGAGGCAAATTACCGTATGACCGTTTTAAGAGCATCGACCACGTCCAAATGAGAGAGTGATCATCGGTCTCTTCCGTTGAGAGACATGACAATGTCCGTGAGTGTTTTATGACACCGCAATGGTCTATGTCCATCATAAGCGTCGCGGTAAAACACGTCCTTTACATTCGGGCCAAAGACACGTGAATGGACTCTTTCGATGTCATTTATTTAACTGTATTCAGTATAAAACACGCGTTCGCACGTGTCATTCGTGCATTACCGTCATTATATCTTTGGACATATAACAATGTTTCGCGTTTTTATCCAATGACCGCTGAAATTAAAATTAATATTTATATTAATATATACGATAAATTTAAATAAAAAAACATTTAAATTTAATATAATATTTTATTTAAGCATAATAGTAAAATGATAATACAGAAAAACCTCTTTAAGACGGAATCTGATGTATATTAGGATCATATTCTTTATATCATCTGAGCCAAAATATAACAATAATAATGTCCAAAACGGTCATCGTCCGATTTTTAGTACATTCATAGTATCGTTATCATTATCATTGTCTTTACCATCATCATCGGAATTTTGATATCAGATAATAAACAGAGCCAAAAACCGCGAAAATACGGTATTAAATGTCCATTCATTTATACTAAAAAATTAATGATTAAAATAAAGGTAAATGTGTATTTTACATAAAATATACTTTCATTTATTGTAATATGATAGTAATCACTTTAACTCGAGATATGTGCGACATATTATTGGCATTATTTAATTTTTAAAAATCACTTATGGATTAAGACTCATGATATAAGCATCGTATAATACTCAAATATCTAATTATTATGAAATCGGAATTTTGAAGGCTCAGAAATTTGTAAAAATCTTATAAATTTTATTAAAATTTTAAAATTAATTATAAATGAAATTGTTATTTAGAAAAATATATTAAAATAAAATGTTCATATTTTTTTAAATTTAAAATTAATATTTTATTGCATTATATTTATGATTATAAATTTTAAAGATTTTCCCATAATATATTTGGGCGTTTTTAAAATTTATCATTTATTATAAAATAAAATTTAAAATAAAAATGTATTTTTTATAATAAAAAATATATATTATTTAACATGTAATAAATCATAAATTAAATAATACATTTATGTTTATTATGAACAAATTATTAATAAAATTTAAAAATTATTATTAAATAAAAAGCATAATATTCAAAGATATTATTATAAATTAAAATGCATGTAAAATATGTGCTAAATTTTTTTCATAAAAATATTACACATTCCATTATAAATGTTGCCATAAATTAAAATACATTAATCATTAAAAAATTTATAAAATATACTTACATTTTAACCATAGTATTAAATGAATGCCATTCACTAGTATTTAGTAGTATTTTTCAGCACAAATATATATTTATGTTTAGAATTTAATTTAATATAATAAATTATATTTTTAAATAAATATTTTTATTAAAAAATTCATTTATTTCTCATGATCATTATAGTAATACACACACAAATGCTAGTATTTGTGAGCCCATAATTTAGTTAACATTTTTAATCATTGATATAAAAACCATTCATTCATAGTATATTTTTAAGTTAAACCCTAATAATTTGAAAATACTTTTATCATATAAATTTTAAGTTTTACTGTGTTTTTATAACAATTACTAGTATTGTGTAATAAGTTACTCATAGTTAATAGTTTTAAACTTTTTTATAAAATAAAATAATTATTCCTTTTACTATGTATTGAGGTTTCTCTGTATTTTTAATTTAAATATACAGAGAAATAATGATATATACAAAATATGTTAATATAAAAATTATTGAAATTATCAGATAATTAAAAATTACATTTAAATTTTAAAATGATGAATAAATAAATAATTAAAAAAAAATTAATGTGAATAAATGTCTAAATAATGGGAAAATTTTCATGAAAAAAGTTTAAAATTAATTTTTTGCGTCAATTTATTTATCATAATCCCAATCATCGTCCGAATCATTCGTGTCATTTCCAAAGCTTATATTAATGACCGTATCGTGACCATTGCTCACTGACCAATGACCACTGACCACGCGACCATTGACCATTTTTAAATCATGAATATGTAATGCCGGTACAACGACACCCGTATCGATACGGTCACCATCGGACGATGTATTAACCGCATTTCCGACACCTATGACCACATCGACGTCCGATGATCCTCCATCATTAGCATTTCCAAAGCCCGTACCCTGACCATTGCCCACCGCTTTATTAATATTCACCGCCGGTCCCACGATTCTCACAGCGTTTGCCGCACCGATGCCGATTACGGTATTTGCATTATCAGTACCGCTGATACCTATGGCATTCTGTATATTGTGATGTCCGATATTAAATGATTGACCATTTATGCCGCCATAAAACTTCACATTTGACATTTGTATATATTGAGGATGCGGACGGCACAGGCATAACGTTAAATACGTGCTAAACACGTGTAAAATTACATATAAACACTTAATATTTATATTCATTTTTAAAATAATTAATTAATTAATAAATAAAATTATATTTTTAGTTTTAAATTAAAATAATTTTAATGTTTATTGAAATGTATAATAAAATGAAATGAATAAAATTTATAATAAAATGAGCATTTTATATCTGTTTATTATTCAAAAGTTAAAAATAAAATTTTTAAAATAATCCGATGATAATAATAATGATTATTTATTTATATACACATATATTTATCATTACACATCATTAGAAAGAACGAAATGTATAAATTGCAATTAAATATGCGCGTATTTATAGCGTGTAATTTGCTTTTCATACGCAAATTGAATTACAATTTCTTCATTTTTATTCTATAATATGCTGTAATAAATGTTAATATTCATAGGAATGTATGGAAATACTATAAACACCTTAAGTTTTACTTTTAAATAATTTTAATCTCATGATATAAGAGATATTTTTATATTTAATATAAAATAAAACTCATGATAAAAGGGGCATCATTCAGGAGCTATTCATTTCCAATACAAATCAAAGCCATTGTCAAACTCATGATATAAGAGATACATCATTATATAATTTTAATATTTTGTATTTTAATTTTAATAAAAATTTTAAAAATGCATTAAACGTGTATGTACAGTATAACCTCTCTAAAGATAGAATCGATTAATAAATGAGTATTTCTGTATTAAAGAGGTTCGACTGTATTATGGTTATATTTTTATAATTTAAATATAATTCACATTACTACATAATTTACTAATTTGGATATAATTTGAATTATTAAGTAATTTTTAAACATTATTTCTTCGCTTATATCGTGAGTAAATTATTAAGGAATGAGCATATGAAATACTAAAAGAATCTATCGCTTATATCCTGAGTTATCACATAATTTGTAACATCACTAAGAATTTAGGTTTATTTTATGAAAAATTCACCTTTGTAAACATGAATAAAATACCCTTTTACCTCAATTTCTGAACATTATTTCTGCTCTTATATCGTGAGAAAATTATTAAGGAATAAGCATATGAAATTTGAAGTAAATTCATCTCTTAGATCCTGAGTTATTCCCATGATATCACTCAAGAATTAGGCATAATTAACAAAATGCTTATTTTCATAGACGTTTAAAAGTTATTAATTTAAATTAATTTTTAACCTTTAATTTTGCACTTATATCATGAGTAAATTATAATTAAATAATTTTTAAATTATAAATATTATTAAAATATAGCATTATACACAATTCGGTCTAAAAATTGGGTTAAATCGGTATGTTTTTAATATATTTAATAATTAAATAACACATTTCTATAAAAAACATTTTAAAATCAAAACATTTGTTAAATGTCTTAAAACATATAATTTATAATATTATATAATAATAAATTAATAATATAATTTATGTCTGAAAAATTTTTAATAATAATTAAATAAATAAAATGCATTTAAAAAATAAATGTCAAAACATTGTCATAAATTACATAAATACATATGTGAATAAATGTCTAAAAATATCTAAAAATAAATCGTATATAAATAACTAAAATATCCTGAAATTTTATTATTATTTTATTATTTTCGCATTTTATAACTAAAATAAGTTTTTTAAAAATATTAAATGCTTAAAAATGAATAAAATATACATTTTTATAGTGTTTTCACTTTTCGTGGACATATCATTGGCAGAATATGGTAATAAAAGTGCATTTAAAAAAAACTTTTTTTCCCATAAAATAATAGCATTTTCTATTTATAGTATGCCCTATCGGATGGTATCAATCACCATACAATGGACCCGACGCTAATAATGGTGCAATTAAATGCATAAAACCCTTTTATGAATCGTTATCACGTGCTAATGCCGAACATAAATGTAACTATGAACAGCCCGAATATTCTACATTATTAAGAGTCCATTCTCATGATGAAAATCAATTTGCATATGATATTTTTAAAAAAAATCGGGGCCCAAATCCTGTACCAAATAGACATGTATGGATAGGACTTCATCGTGTACCTAATACTAACACATTCAAATACAATGACGGATGTTTGATGGGTGTGCACGAATTTCCGTATCCGGAACCGAATAACGCCGGAGGCAATGAAAATTGTGTCGAAATGTTGGATGATACGGGATTTTATGCCGGAAAATGGAACGATAATGACTGTAAAAAGGACAATTTCTTTATGTGTCAAATACTCTATGGTGTCAATCGTGACAAAGAATGTAATGATCCATCATTACATTCATTAGGTAATAGGGAAAGTAATGGCAGAATTGTGACATCGCCGTATGTTAGTAAAAGTAAAAACTATTTGATTGTCGTGAATAAAAAAGAACCGGAAATTGAAAAAGAAACGGAAATTGAATTAAATTAAATTCTATTATATGATTAATGATATCAAATAATTGTTATTATTATAATTATTAAAAATTATGATTTAATAAACTAAAATTTTTATTATTTAATAATATATCAAATAAAATGCTTTAATATTAATGTGTGAACGGGTTAATTTGGAGCTAATAAATTATTATGAAAATTATTGAATATTAAGGAATTATGGAAAATTATAAAAATATATTAAAATGTATTATGATTCAGGGAATTCTTAATTATTATTAACTCATTATTTTCTCGTTTTTTATTTAAAACATAAAATTAAAATTTTAAAATAAATTTTAAATATAAATTATACATAATATTTTAAAATTATATAATAATCTTTTATAATATTAAAGAAATGCAAAAAAATTCATACTGTTAATTGAGGTTAAAAGATACATCATGTCCGTCACGTGATCGATTAAATTAAATAATTTATATTCAGCATTATATCATGAGAAAAGGTTCTTATATTACAAAATGCATATATAAATAAATTAAATTAAAATATAATATTAAAATATAATAAATATAATTATTTATTTATAATTTTATTAAATTTTTTGCGAAATAATTTTTAAATCATATAATAACATACAGACATTTGTTAAATATAAATTAATCATTTAATAATAATAAAATTATTAATTAATTATATTATTTTTATAATAAAATGTAATAAATGTATTTTCAAATGAATGAAATTTTTAATGAATGAAAAAACGCACTTTTATCATGAGACATATGTTCGAATGTCATTGAAAAATGCGATAAAAATGAATCATATATAAAAATGAAAAAAAAATTTTGTTTTAAATTTTTGAACTTTTAAATTATAAAATATATTTATATAATAAATACATTTATGTATTTTCATTGATATCATAGTAAATATAAAATGACACTTATATCTCGAGTTTTAAAACGATATTATTATGTCTTAAGGTATAAGTACCCTTTTTTCTCATTTAATTTGAGGTAAAAGGGTATTTATTTATAAATATATACTTTTAATTAATGATTTGAAATTTATTATCATAAATTAAAGATTATGATTAAATAAATTTGAAAAATATTATTTTTTAGCATACCCTTTGACCTCACATTTTAGTCGCATATTTATAAATATAATAAATAAATATAATAAATAATCAGTTAAAAATCAATAAATTTTATTTAAATGCGAAATATATATATCCTATGGCATCATCTAAATATTGCCATAGGATATATTTATAAATAAATTAAAACATAAATACAATTAAATAATTAATTTCAATGTTTAAAAATACAGTGTTTTGATATATTATATTCCAAAAATGTGACCGAATCTCAAATAGAAAACTTATGTAAAGTGCAGTGATGAAATATAACATGTCAAAACACTGTAAAATGCTGAAAATGAATATAATTTAGCATTTGGCGGTACCCCATTGTAAGTAATCGGCTTTTGTGGCGGCATAATACTCATCGACCAATTCTTGGATCACGTCACGTGACGATTCCAATTCATTTAAATTCTCTGTAAACATATCGTATTTTCGAAACTGATCTAAGAACGCCTTTCTTTTGATTAATGTGTCATACTGATTTAATGTCCTCTCAAAGAGCTGCTCAATTAAATTCAATTCAAAAAAATTAAAAAAATTAAAAAAAATTAGAAAAAAATTTTAAATAAATTACAAAAATTTACAAAAAATTGAAGAAAATTGAAAAAAATGGAAAAAATTAAATATAATTACAGTGTGTACGAAGTAAGAGTATCATAAATGAGCAAAATAATGCGCATATGTGCATATATGTAAAGCATTAAATTTTCGCATTATTCTGAATGAATACATCATTAATGATACTCTTACATCGTACACACTGTATTAACATTACAGTGAATTAACACTGTGATTATTGTTAATTCACTGTAAAGTAATGTGAAATGAACGCACATGTGAAATGGATGTGTGATTAGCGAGCATCAGACCGGAAACACGATGCGGTGTCTGTATATACGGTGATTTCCGTGACAATGCAATTTGGATACCCGCGGGACCCCACGGTATAAATTGCACTTTTTTTCCCTCACGAATTCGCGTCAGACTCTTATTAACCTGTCGTGGATCGACCTCACCCTGTATTATGTTTAATATTGAAATATAACAATGATTTGTGGACGCGTTTCGGGACTGCATAAGCGTCGACACCATCATATTCTTATCATCCAAAAGGCGTCTCATAACATCTAAAACGGTCGTTTTACGTACGGACGTAATTTCTGTATGATCCGCGGCTTCTTTTGTAAGCGGTGTGTATCCGGTCATAAGAAAATGCAATCGTGGTGTGGGTATTAACGGCGCAATTAAACTAATCATATCATTGTTCATATATGATGGATATCTTAGAGTGGCCGTAGACGTGGACATTATCGTGGACACTAAACTATTGATATCACTAAATGATGGATTTTCAATGTGTAAACGATCGACCGCAATACGATTAAGCGAATGATTGTCCAAAACGACCACACAATCGGCATTAAGTGTTAAACGTTTCAGTGTTAATAGGGAATTATACGGTTGAACCACGGTATCGCTCATTTCTCTCTCATCCTGATTTGGAAATACCGAATATGTTTGAATTAATTTATTCGGAAAATAATCATTTAATTTCTCTAAAATATAAGAGCCCATTCCCGAACCGGTGCCTCCCGCTATAGAATGACAAAGGACAAATCCTTCTAAAGAATCCGATCCTTCCGCTTCTCTTTCAATGATGTCGAATATTTCTTCCGATAATTTCCCGCCCTCAGAGAAGCCGCACGCCCAATTATTACCCGCACCGCCCCCGTCCTTTGATAGGTATATATTTTCGTGATTATAGAGCTTAGAGTATGGCGAATTTTTTATCTGATTTATGACACGCGGTTCTAAGTCCAAAAGTACAGCACGGGGTATATAATGATTATCATCCGCCTAAAGATATAATGATATTACACTATATTTAGTATTAATTGCCATTAATGTATGCTTAAATGTGTATGTCTTATGATTGCTTTAAACATAATGTATTCATGTAAAATCATTAGTAAATGTTTAAATACAATAATCGCAATTAATACGAAATGTATTGTATTAATGATAAAATATATTAATATCAGTATATTACAATTGATTTCGTATTAATTGCCATTAATGTATTTAAATGTGTATCATGAATATGTCTTATGATAGTTTTAAGCATGAGTATTAATGATAAATCATGATATACACATTTAAACATAATAATCGCAATTAATACAAAATATAGTGTAATATATGAGTTTTAAATGCTCATATCTCACGATATAAGAGCTAAACAATGCCATGACAGTAATCACCTGATAAAAGAACACGTCTTTGCGATCACCGACGGTCTCCAGGGCATGGGCTTCCAAAAGTCCCTCACTGTTTATTGCGTGCTCTGCACACAGTTTCTTCCAAAATTCAAATCCGACTGAAAAATGCAATTCAATTCAATAGTCATTAGTCATTAATGTACAGTGAAACCTTTAAAATGAAAAACACTTTTTAATAAGTGTCGGTCATTCAGAGGTTTTACTGTATTTTTATTTAATTAATACATACTTTGATTCCCGCATTGTCCCAATTGAAGCATTATCATTTCGCGCGGCATTTTTACGGTGTATTATCGTACCGTTTATTTATTAAATAAATAAATTAATTAATAAATAAATGAATAAAATAATTAATTAATTAATTATTTAATTAATTTAATAATTAATTAATTCAATCGATTCACAAATAATGATAATATTAAAATATTATGATCGATTTTTTAATAGCATCACATTTACGATGTTTATTAATGTCAATAAAAATTAGTTAATGATAATAGTGAATGATGAATTTAAAAATGAATACATTAAAACACATTAAAATTATAATAAAATAATAATTAATTAATTAATTAATTAATATTTAAATATAATTTATTTATTTATGAATTTATATATGTTTTTTTAATGTATTTAATGTATAATAATGAATGTAAACAAATGAATGACGCAAAATCATTGCCGCGAAAAACACGTGTTTTGTCATTGGATATTCACGCGTTTATGAGCAGCGAATGGCGCATCATTTAAATATGTTTTAAAAATTTTATATTTTAAAATTAAATAATTTAAACATTTATTTTTTGTTAATTATGACCCTTTAATATTTAATAAAATAATATTTAATATTAAGTACACTGTTGACAAATTCATAAGATTGTTATATTTCTATATATACACATTGTATAATACACTATATTTTGTATTAATTGCCATTATTGTATATAAACGTGTATCTTAATTTTGCATTAATACGCATATGCTTAAAATTGATATCATAGGACAATTTAGGATACACTTTTAAATACATTAATGGTAATTAATACTGAATATAGTGTAAAGTTTCTTATAAAATTGCAATAAATATAGTATAAAATGTATAAAAATTAATATATTGTGACACACGACGTACAACGGTCAGTCAAATGTGTGGTCAAAGGTCATGTGATATCATTAAATGAATTTAGGATGAGATTTCGAATGACCATAGTTAGGATAAGAGAATGCATTACAATATAATAAATGAAAAAATTTATTATTTAATTATAATTTTTATTTAATTTTAGCCTAAAATACAATTAAATATCCGAATACATACATACATGTATTTAATTTCATTATAATAAAATTTATTATTAGAAAATCATTTTCATATTTTCATTTAAATTTATTTATAAATTTTATAATAATATATTTAAATACTAAAATTTAACATAAAACAATGGAATAATAATTCAGAATCAATCATTATTTTAAA
>JAQIXB010001202.1:0-11659 GCA_034697405.1 Mesoplophora pulchra
TAAAAGTTCCTATATATTTATGTAATAAATTAAATACATTCTGTATTTTAATATATACTATTAATTAATATCCATAATATTTATATCTAAAATATTTAATAAAACATTTAATATGATTAATATATCGAAAAATTAATTAATTAAAAGTGTCATTTTTTATATTTATTTTGATTAAAATGTCATTGAAAATAAACACAGAATATTAACACTGAACAATTAAATAGTTCAAAGTTAATAGTTAAGTGTATAATGATGATAATAATAGAATTATGTAATAATAGAAATGTTTAAATTATTTATTCATTAATAAAAGTTTACGATAAAAAAATGTGAATGAAACAAAACTAAAGACATAAAAACTATTGAATGTCATTGTAATGGTGTCACATTTTAAATTAAATGTTTACTTTTTTTTAATATATGATCATTGCAAATATTTCGCAATAAATAAATCACAATAAAGTTTAAGCATTAACTTTTTGTAAAAAATTTTTTTATAATAATAAAATATTAAATCATAAAACACATAAAAATGTTATTATATTATTAGAGCGTTCAAAAAAAGGTAAAAATTTTACTTAAAAAGGCATGGAAAGTGCCAAAAATGGTTACTTTAAATAATTAAAAGTGTTCTTAGTATTTTTAAATTTTGTAATTTTAAAATGTTTACAAAAAGCTAAAAAATTAAAATAATATAATTTATACTTAAATTTTATTTATACATTTTATTTTAGTTTTTAACTAAATTATAAAATGTATTTTTATAATTTTTTATTTATGATTTAAAAAACAGAGAATTGTATGGTGAAAAAATTTCTAAAAAATATTTTGAGGCATAAAACCTGAAAAAAGGCAAAAAAAGGGAGAATCTGTATGTGTGAAAAGGCCTTATTTTTTATAAATATATCCATATATGGATACATACAAAATATTTGTTTAATATGTTTTAAGTGAAAAAAGGCATTTTTTCGTTTTAAACACCATCGTCATAAAATAACATAATTAATAATTTTTTAATTAAAATAAACATTAATTCATAAATAAATTATTAAATATAAAATATGCGTTTAATTATAATATAATTCATATGAATAAAAAAATGATGATTAAAGAAACGCATAACTTTTAGTTAATCACATCGGCCGTAGAAACAGTATACACTCTCAATTCGTTTATAAATTCTTCAGAACATAAGCGTATTGAGCGAATTGAAAACACAATTTATCTCTATGACCTCTGTGATTAACAGTAAAATGAAATAAATGTAGCATTTGAGTATAGCATTGAATACTTTTCCATTATACTAATGATATGCAATAGTAATATACCGGTATTTAAAAGGGGTGCTGTTAAAAGATGGCGTTTTAAAGGAGAGCATAACACATACACATATGAAATTCACAATGCGTTCAGCGTCAGTTTATACTTTAAACATATCTTTAAATAATGCATTTAAATGAATTTAAAAGTGCATCTTTTATCATTATATGTTTATATTAAACATTTATTAAACTTTTAAATGGTATTTAATCGTAATATTAATAAATTGATGCATTGAATTATAAAGGTACAGAAGTGACAGTGAACCCGTAATGAGCAGTTTAATACACAGTGTATGTATACACACACATGACATAAGCATTGCATTATAAAGGATCGGAGTATATTGTGAGTGTATATATATGCGTTCATATGTATGTGTGTATACGGTGTATATATACAGAGCATATACATATACAGTATCTCAATGTGTATGAATGCATCTTTCACCATTGAAACATTTGTATTGAAAGTTTTGTCGCGACACATCACATCACGTTTTTCCATACTAAAAATATACTATCAATGAATGAATGAAAAAAACTATCACATTAAATAGATACGCTATTAACACATCGAATTTAATTGTCGAATGGACAATTGAAGTATATTTTTTCGACAAAAATTGAGACACAATTGTGAAATGTGTGCATGAATTGTGCATGAAAAAGGTCATTGGCAAAAGCCAAAAATGGCGACGGATCATAATATAAACAAAAATCCATCGCTCAGAGAGGGACAGTTATGGAGGACTATGACCGGAATGATGGACATTGACGACGATGAAAGTACGTACACCATCATCTTAACCATACTCTGCTCTTTGTTCTTTCATTTTCCATCATTTTAACATTATAATTAAAACACGAAAATCGACTCATATTATGTCATGTTTATAATGACATTGAAACGCTTTTTTACATCATTTACAATGTTTACATTAATTTTTATTTATTTTTTATTCATTTTATTATTAAATTTGAGTTTAATATGAAAAATATGTGTATATTTATATTTAATTTTTACGATTTTTGCATTAAATTTAACGCATTTTCATACACTATTTTCAGGTGATGATGATAATGATGATCTCAATGATGTGAACGAAACGATGAAATTGAAAAGAGAGGGTCAGTATCATGTTAACTAAACTTTAGTATTAATTACCATTTAATTAATATAATAATTTAATTACAGATATGCCTCTCTTTGGCATTTGTCCGTCACGTGAAGAGGTGTATTTTGTCGTATGTGAATACTGTAAAATGGTATTTAAACCTCAGGCATTAGTCCATCATATTGGTCAGTAATCGGGTGTCATATTAACTAAAGAATATGTTAATTTTATATATTTATATATTATATTTATTTTTATATATATTTTTATATATAATTTTTTAATATATTTTATTGTCATATGACAGAGCGTCGGCATACGAATAATGTGTCAGTGAATGCGTCTCAAAAATCACGTGTGAATTCTTCGATCACAGAGAATGGTAAAAATGACTTAAATATTAAGAACAATGATCTTAAAAGTGATAATTCCAAAAAACTATCATCATCATTATCATCATCAATGTCTTCGACAAAAGTCACATCATCCAATAATAGGAATAATAAAAATGAAATCGAAAGTGCAACAAAAGGATCATCCGCAAAATCACATTCAAAGAAAAATCATTATAATTCAGTGTCAAAATCTGAAACGACAATTCCCGAACCGACAGGACCCGGTCCTGGACCCGGCCCTGGACCAGGATCGGGTTTAGGCGTAGATCCTCATGTTGGTTCCGGTGTTAATGCCGGTTCGGGACAAAGTGATAATTCAACCGTATTAAAAGCGGCTCTGAACAATGACCAATCCTCATGTGATGTAACCACAAAAGCCAATGCCAAAAAGAAACAGAATAAAAAGAGTGCACCGTCGACACGTAAACTATTACCGTGTAAAGACCGTGAATATGACGCGAGTAAACACTGCGGCGTCAGTACGCGGGACACGGATAAACCGTGCACCCGCAGCTTAACGTGTAAATCACATTCACTGACGCTGCGGAGGGCTGTGAAGGGACGGATTAAGGACTTCGATGAACTGTTAGCGGAGCATCGTGCGGCAAAAGAGGAGGCTCTGCGGGCACAGGGTATTGAAGTAAAACCGACGAAAAAGGCTCTGTTGAAACAGCAGAGGCAACAGAATCAATTACTCAAAAACAATCAAAAACTTCTGAATGAATCTAATGTGAGATTAGCGAATGACAAAACTCTTTTTAACCGTATGCAGAGTACGCATTTATCTCCAGAGACTGATTCTCTCATATGTCCCAATTTCGCATCGAATAATGTAAATAATCTGCACATAAATGTATCAAATCAATCGTCTTCAACAATATCATCCTCTCCATTGTTGTTACAAAGGACATTGCCTCAGACTGTAGCTTTTAATGAGAATTGTGTATTAATGAATAATCATCCGAAGCCTGCAGCGGTGTGTACATATAATGTTCGGAATATTCCTCAATTTTCACAGATTCTTTATAATCGTAAATGGGACTATACAATAGCGACATTTCGGTCTGCTTTTTGTACAGCAACTAGTACTAGTAAGTCTCCGAATAAAAATAGTTTACACGCGAATTCAGCATCACCTGCAAATACTGTTAATTCGAATGTAAATAGTAACAGTGTCCAAAGGAATAGTACACCATTACGATATAATCATATTCAACCGATAAATAAAAAGCTGTGTGTTGAACTAACACCTGTGGACACTCTGCAGCTTCAAACTCAAAGTGATCCCTATAATTTTCCCGATGCCACTGCCGTATCTATGACGTCATCATTTACCACAGCATATACTTACATACGGCCGAAGACGACGGTGTCTTCAAAAGCATTATCCTCAAATGCTTCTCTGACTGTGTCTTCAGCGCCGTCATCAGCATTAACATCAGCATCTGTGAGAAAAAAGAAAAGTGATAATACTGTTAATGTAAAATACATCAGTGGTGAACCATCGTCATTACTTAACAATGGTCAAATAAATCAATGTGTTAATAGAAAATCTCCGAATTCCATCGCTAATACAATTACGAATACCGTTACTAACGCTATTACTAATACTAAGAAAGTAGTGAATCATGTGAATGCCTCTAATGTGACCACAGTGAACACATTTCCAATAAATATTGTCAGTCACGATTCACAAAACTTTCATTCATCATCCGCTAGTCCCTGTACTGTTAACTCTGTGCCTCGAACTTTAAATGTGAGTCATTTCTATCATTAAATTCATTGACCCTAAAGAAAGGCCTTCAGAATGCGTTCGTAATTCCGATCGGACATAACACTGAATCGGTGCACTATCCTCAGACACAGCAACAAACGGTCAATCATCACCATCACCATCTTTACCATCGTCATTAGGATTATGGATGCAGAATGAGCATGAGCATCATAATGAGCAAATGTTAAGCACCGCCGTTTCTTTATTACCATCATCAAAGTTTCTTTCGGACGATTTTCCGACATGATTTATATGCCTTTTTCATTATTATCCATTGAACCATTATATAGTTATAAATATATAAATATTATATATATATAAATATATAAATATGAAATATAAATATAGTAAATAATAAACATGATGTTAATTAATATTATCGATTAATATATACATCATAATAGTACCATTCTCAATGGACAATAATTCATTATAATAATAATTATAAATTAAAAAAATGAATATGACAAAATTTTTATTTTTTATTTTTAATGTGATAAATTATTAATTAAAAATTCTTAAAAATTCTGATGATGACTGTTGCTTTTTGACGGTTGTGAAGAGGTTGTTTATTACTATTATTATAATTATTAATTATTTTTTAAATGTTTAATTTAATTAATTTTCAGGTGCTCAATGATTAAAAGCATTAAAAAGCGATCGCATTATTTATTAATAATTATTTTATGAAAAAAATGATTATTTAATGATGAAAATATTGTAAATTAATAGTTATAAATGAATTAATGCCTCATCTTTGTCTATTAAACTATTATTATATTATATATTAATTTTAATTTTTATTAATTAACACGTGAAATGAAAATATGAATTAATTGTAAATTAAAATGTTTATTTCGCGAATCTCTTTCGAAACATTAATTAAATTTTTTATGTTAATTATTATTAGAAAATTGTATAATCGAAACAATTATTTTTATCATAATTATTAATGTTAATTCATCACTCATATCAATTTTTGTAAAAAATATCAGAAAAAATAACACAGAAAATTAAAATAAAAGATATTTATATAAATTTAATAATTATAATATAAATTTAACATTAATAATCAAAAATTTAAATTAACATACAGAAATTCCAGATTTATAAGAGATATCTTGCAATTGAATTGGGGTATGATTCTACTTTTTATAAAAGCTCATTTCATGCAGAATCATATTTTAATTTAATTGCAAAATATCTCTTATAAATGTGAGATATCTGTATCTATGATTATGATTGTCATTGTATGGGATTATTTTCGATGTTAGATTTTGAGGGTCTAAACATTTCCTGAGAATGCCATTTCTTTCGTGAATGTGGTCTTAGCATAGTCGAACTTTCCCTATGATTAGTTTTGTTAATATCGGGTAAAAACGTGGATGATTCGGACATACGCCTCTGTAATGCCGGTATCGGCGGTGAATAACAATTGTTTTGGTCCATTGTTTCAGAGCTTTTATATAATGCATTTGATTGTGATTTTCGACGCAATGGAATTGATACGATGGGATTATAATTGCGATTAATTATGGCATTTTCTATTGAATTATCATCATCATGATCATTATTATAATCATTATCATTATGATTAATTTTATTAATTTTAAGATCATCATGATGCTGATGATGGTCATTATTTTTGAAATTTTTATTGAATCTCTTTCCACATTCACTTTCCCAATATTTGCGTCTCATTTCTGTTAATTTATGATTCGGATCTTTTTCCGTATTTTTAACATATGTTTTATTTGAATGATTCACACCCCATTCGGGTCTTCGTCTTTCTTTTTTAATACGATTTTCCGAACATTTATTCGTCCCTTTCGGTGACACGTTATTACTATTAATATTACCATTGCTATTAAAAGAATTATTAGCATTAGCATTAGCATTAGCACCATTGGCAAACTTTTTCCTATTGTATCTATGTCCTATCATAGGAGATGATGGCACACTTAATGGAGAAGATGATGTGGTACTAGAACTAGTATCTAATTCGTATGTCTTTTTCGGTAATTTACTTTTACTATTCTTTGATGTTTTATTATAATTTTTCATATCATTGAACCATCGAAATAAAAGATTAAAATCCGTCTGAACCCCGACATCACAATGACTAATTTGTGCATTTTTATTATTTTTATTGACACTAATTTTATGACCATTACTAGTATTTTTAGTATTACTGTCATTAATCATTTTTTGAACTTTTTTCACTTTTTGTGGTAATATCGTATTAATTACAGGCGTTGAATTTGATTCACGCTGAATTTGAATCAATTCATTTTCATTAATATCATCATCATTATCATCATCATCTTCATTATCATTAAAATTATTTAATGATATTTTATTATTTTCGTTTTTTTGTACATTATTATTTCGTTTCTTTAAAACCGGAGTCTTTTCGATGGCGGCGATGACCGCAGCCCTTTTCTTTTCCGCATTTTCCTGTTTTTCCCTCAGATTCTGCTGTTCCCTTTCGTATTCAGTTTGCATTTTCAAACGCTGTTCATTGATGCGTTTTTCAATTAATTCGTCCTCAGTTTTGATGCGTTCCCTCTCCTCCCGTTCCCTCCGTTCCTTTTCCAGTCTCTGTTGTTCCAAATCACGTTGATACTGAAGCATTTTTAACCGTTTCTGTTCCAATTGATTAAAGTCCGTTTCAACATCATTTACACGTGCATAACGACGATACTGTGTTGACACTGATGACATCGCACTCATTGGTGCTGATGATAGTTTCAATGATGTGCCGCCTCCGGATGAACATGTGTCGGGCGGTGATATCGAATCGGGTGATGGTGAATTCAATGGTATCATATTACTATTATTTGAATACGAATTTATTGATAATGAATGATCAGAATTACTTTTGCATCGATCATTCTTACGTATGAACCAATAATTTTCGGATTCAATTTCTTCCCTTTCACTTTGCCACTGTCGTCTTTTTCGTTCCAATAAATTATTAGTAATTTTTGGGCCAAAATTTTTTGAATTTTCTGAATATGAATTATTCATAATCATTGCATCCGTACTTTGAGCGTTTCTATTACTTAATGGCGATAAATTAGTGTTATCCCATGCTTCTGTCGGACCATTATCATTTATGCCGATTCCTTTGTTTTTACATAAATTACAAAGAAATAAATAGAATAAACTATAGTTATAATCTAACATATACTAGTATAGTACTAACCACCAATTTTTGTTATAAGTTCCAAAATCGCTTGTAACTGATTTCGGGTGAGAGTAACTGTCTCTGTAGACTTTTGATGATGCATATTTATATAATGACATTAATATTTATAGTATAATATTTATCAGATATCTTATTGCTAGTGGTAGTACTAGTCCCACAATTATTTTCAACTAATAATAAGATGATAGAATGGTTTATACTTTAGTTACACATCACTAAATTTAGAGCTCATGTTTTAGTAATTTTAATATATATCCATATCCATACACAAAAGTAATATGTCAAAATAATAGTGTATTATGTATTAAATGACATTAGTGAATCGTTTAGTATCACTAAACGTTTATTATAATAATATAAAAGTTAACATTCACAATTCATGTAATAGCATCATATAGTAGTTATGGTATATTATTTAATAATGTTATAGTACAGTTATAGTATATTATTCTATTGATTTTAGTTATATTTTTGTATCTAATTTTTCGTATCCATAGTATTCTATGGTATTTTTTCATTCAATAAATTTCCGTATATGCGTATATATAAAATATAAATCCATAATTAAAAGTTTATATTCTAAATTTTAAGTGCTAAATTATGCAAAAATATAATGTGTGAATTCTTTTTTTAAAAATGTATATATATTATCATATAATTTTAATATTTTAATAATATTAATGTATTTTTTTAAAAAGTTTTTGCTAAAAATTTCTCGAAATTATCGATTTCATATTAACAATATAATTAATGAAAAAATTAAAGTAAATATAAGCTTTTTATAGATTTATGAAAAAAATATTTATTAAAAAATTAATACATTTTTTAATAAATATTACATATTATTATAAATCAATAATATGTGTATATTTTTAGAAAAATTTTCAATAAAAAACCATTTAATTATTATATTATCGGTTTTCAATGACTAAAGACATTGAACTTTAAAAACAGTATTAAATCATTGATATATAATAATATGTGATCCTAAAAATCATTATTTTTTATTTTTAAAAAATGTCACTGTTATTATATGCATATATTCATTGATAAAAAAGTAGAGATAAAAAGAGGTAACCTGTTTTTTCAATTTAAATTTATTAGATATAAACTAGTCAAACATGTCTACTAGCAATGTCGATGACATTGAGCCGTATAAGCACGTGCAAAAGTAGAAAAAAGTTTTCAAAAATAAAGTTAAGTTAAGTTAAAAACTAGTATTTAGTTAACATTTAACATTTAACTTTCATTTTCGGACATTCATAAATTTTATGCCATTTATTTATAAATATTGTTTACATACGAAAACATATTGTTTTAATATACTAAAAAATGAAAGTATATTTACTCATAGTACTTTTACATTCGTGTTTATCTCTGAAAATAGCTAATGACAATGGTTATACATATCATCAGAATGTTATTATGGATTCAAAAGGATACTATCACTTAACATGGTACACTTTTGATCATAATGAGACAATTACATTTATAGCTGAGGTACGGACAAAGGGATGGGTCGGATTTGGACTATCCCCAAGTGGCAGTATGAAAGACAGTGATATGGTAATAGCATGGATATCACAAAATGGAACTGCATATTTATATGTATGTTATAATTAATTTAATATACTGTTATCTGACATATACTATTTTGACATATTTTGACAATAATTTCATTATTTTCAAAATGTTGACAAAAATTATAAAAAATGCATATCATGAATAATATTTATTTTTATTTAATGCAAATTTTATATAAATTTATAATAAATTAAAATTTAGGATGCATATGCACATAGGTCGGGGCGTCCATCGATGGACAAAAGTCAGGATTATTCATTAGAATATGGATATGAAAATGACACTCATACTGTATTAAGATTTTCGCGTTTATACGTAACATGTGATCAGAGATATGATATGCCTATAGATAGAAACACGCAGCACGTCCTTTGGGCATACTATGATATGGATCCATCGTCATTTTACACCGTTCATTATCATACTGAATTTAGAGGTTTAAAATCATTGCGTTTTATCGATAATAAACCTAAGATGTCATTTTCCGAAAATACAAAATTTTGGGACATTAAAGCTAATAATGTATTTATCTGTTTATATCTTTTAATATTTTATTTATATATTACACCAAAGGAAGGAACCAAAGGCAGGAATTTGAGCGTGTCTTTGATCCTTTCTTTTAGTAAAAAATTTATAGATTTTTTTATATGTAATTATAATATACATATTTAAAATTTTTATTTTTAAATTATTAAAAAATAAAAATCAAATTTTAGTTATAATTATTTAGTAATATATTCTGTTACCATTGGCTTTATAAAGTAAAAGGAAAATATTATTCAAATGAATAACAAAGGCACATATAAATTCACTTACAATTTCGGTCTTTAGTTTTTTCTTTTTCTGTAATACGTTTAGATTTATTTAATCAAAATATTTTAATCGCAATTTAGTGATATCATTTAAACATTAACATATAAACATTTAAAAATTAATATATAATTTAATTGAATTTATTTTACATGAAATGATATGTTTAACTTTAATTTGATTTTTTTAATATTTTAAAATTCAAATTAACTTTTAATATTCATTTATACTGATAAATTTACATTTACTATAACTTTAAAACTTTTCACAAATGTATAGTGAAAGCATATTTATAATTTATAAATAATATACAAATATACGCATATATAATTGACTAAAACTTAAAATTCGATCATTGAATTATTTATGAATAGTTTTTAGTGCCGGATAATGCTATAGAAACGTATTGGGGTCGAATCGTAAAGTCACCTCACGTAGGAAAGTATCACGCATTAAAGGTAAGGCATACATGATACTAAAATGATACTAACATTTAATAGCATTTAAATTTCTATATAAATAATTTAAACTAAAAAATTAGATTTTAAATGTCATTATCATATACACTTTTACATATGCCCGTGAATCGTATAAAATAAATTTCATTATCATATTTAAAAATAAAAAATATATTATTAATGTAAATATTTACACTGAAAATTTATAGTTTGAGCCTATTATATCTGAGGATCGGAATATTGTGCGTCATTTAGCATTATATCGATGTAATCACACAGATCCGGGGACATTCGAACAATACATAGATCATAGGGGATGGCAATTATCAGGCGATTATGTACCAAAAAGTATATCACGATTTTGCAAATCCTTATATTTTATTTGGTATTACGGAGGTTCTCCTGTAACAATGCCTAAAGACGTCGGATATTCCATCGGAGACTATGAAACGACGTATTTTCTCTTCGGTATTCATTATTTTAACTCAAAATTAACTAAAGGAATATACGATAATTCCGGAATACGCATGTATTTAACAAAAGCATTACGAAAGTATGATGCTGATATATTAACTGTCGGTTTAGTACCAAATTATCGGTTAATAATACCCCCGCGACAATCCAATTATGTCTTAGCCGGACATTGTGACACCACTCTCATCAAAAAAGTATATATCCAATTTTTATCATTAAATATTATATTATAATTTATATTTTTTAAAATTTATAATTAAAGGAATGGCCAAATAATGGAATTAAAGTGTTTGCCTCTGTTCTTCATGCTAATACCTTAGGTATTTTTTTAAATAATTTTAATTTAATTATACACTTTTACCTCAATTTTTATAATCAGTCTTATAACTAAAGGTGAGAAAATTTTAAAACATTATACAATATTCAAAAGTGAACTTAGGATATTAATCCCTTTTACTTTAATTATTTATTATCATCATAAAACAATATAAAAAATGCGGTGAATATATATACTGA
>JAQIXB010001203.1:0-11658 GCA_034697405.1 Mesoplophora pulchra
AATTCATTTTTAGACGTAATTTATAAAACACCATATATGTGCATTGTTGATTTTAGGCCGTCTGAAGTTCTCATGTGAATAAAACGTATGAAAAAATCGTGATTTTGAATTCGTTCATAGAGTAAAAGGGTCGGAAATGGGTTCAAATGCGGGTGCGGATTTTCGGCGGAAATGGAATTTAGAGGAATATGAGAAAAGAGCGAAAATGCGGATTAAAGGGACATCGTCACAGAGTGATGATGATGACTCTGATGATAATGACGATGATGTGAGTGATGCTGAAATTGATAGTGATAAAAGAGGATCGAAATCCGATGAAATATCAACAAAAAAGAGAGAGAATCTAAAACCACGTGATTATAAAGTGGATTTAGAGTCAAAATTGGGAAAAACCGTGGTGATTAATAAAACGACACCACAGTCTCAGGCCGGAGGTTTCTATTGTGAGATATGCGATTGTGTCGTTAAAGATTCAATCAATTATTTGGATCATATCAATGGTAAAAAGCATCAGAGGAATTTGGGAATGAACATGAGGATCGAACGATCGACATTGGAACAGGTAAAAGCACGATTCGAACTGAAAAAACGAGAAAATGACGAAAAAAAGAAACTCTATAATATCGACGAAAAAATGAAAGAACTAAAAGAAGAGGAAGAAAAAGCTAAGGAATACCGAAGGGAAAAGAAAAAAGACAAAAAACGAAAAAAACACCGAAATGACCATGATGATGACGATGAGGATATGATCAAAATGATGGGATTCAATCGTTTCGGAGATTCTAAACATAAATGACAAAAATCAATAAAATCTTTATTTATATCATACTCAATTACCACCCTAAGAAATTGACATGATTTATATATAAACTCTGTTAATATCATTTCATTAATATGGTGTCATAAAATCACATTTAATAATTATATCATATGTACACTTTTAGTGTCCTCTGAAGAGTCTTCAGAGTGAACCCTTATGATTAGGGCCTTACCCCATAAGGGACTACATACACTCGGAGCAGTTTTATAAAAGAGCAATAAATATATAACACTACGCTCTTAAGAGATTGTCACGAATGTAATAGTGATTTTTTGATTTTTATTATCAATGAATATACCTATTAAATGTGTAATTCAATCAATTTTTAAATTAAAGATGTAAAATGACCTAAAATTGTTTATTCATTTAATAAAATTAAACTGAATGATCACATTTTATTAGTATATTATTATAGATCATGAATAATTTATTTATGAAAATTCAATTTAATAAAAATTTTAAAATGATAGAAAAATATATTATGTTTATATTTATAATTTTTAAAAATTACAAATTTATTATGCTTAAATTAAGTTTTATGGTAATTTTTCGGTATCATTCCGAAAAATAAATTCATGTGTTTTTTAAAATTTTTAATGCTTAAAACGTAAATAAAAGATTTTATATTTAAATAAATTTGTATATAATGACTATGGTGTCAAATTTTAAGATTTATTTCGAAAAAAGCACCTGAACATGCCAAAAAAAGCAAAAAAAAAGCAAAAGCTCTTTCCCCAAATAAAGTGTTTTTTTTAAAAAAAATTATTTAATAATATAAATGCATTATTTAAGTATATAAAAATATTCATATAATTCGCAATTAAATGAAAAATATAATTATTAAATAGTGTATTCATTATAATTACATATTAAATACATTTTTTAAATTTTTTAAATATTTTTCTATAAAAATGTCCAATTTTTATCATAATAATAATTAAAAAAATAAAAAAGCATTTTTATTTTTAGGATATACTTAAAAAATCAAAAAAGCAGTTTTGGACACTCTAATAATGACTTTTTATATTATGCCTAAAATTTACGCAAAATTTTTGACCAAAAAATGTTTTTTAAATGCCAAAATAAGCAAAAAAAGCAAATTTTTAAAAATTCTAAAAATACTAAGGACGTAAATTTGAGTACATAGACGCATATTTAATTATTTCTTTGATATTTTTTATGAAAAAGTTTTTTAAAGCGATTTTAGGTCTTTAATTATGACTTTTAAATCATATTTAATAACAAAATAACTGTGTCCACATTCGCATGACCGAAAAAAGTCTCGAATTTAAATTCCCGACATTTTTAAGATATATAATTTCACAGTTTTCAAATTATATAAATATGTTTTAAAAGACATTTCCTGAACACTGATGGTGTCACTTTTCAACTTAACACTCGGTATTCATAAGCAAAGTCCTTAATTTAAAGGAAGTTTTTCATAAAAAAGATCTAAGATTTGAAAATCCGCAAAAGACAATTTCCGAAAAATGTATGCCGTCAGTGCACTTTCGAGGGAATTCCGGAAAAAGGTGTTTATGATTCGTGAGGTGCCCTCTGATGGCGGACGATATATTTAAAGAATTCATAAATGGGTGTGTCGCGCGGAATGTTTACAAATTGCATAACACATACGGCCGCATAAACCATAGAAAGAAAACACATCTGAAACGGAATCTCATAATTGAATTAAGAATCATCATAAAGAATGTCATTTTTAAGGGTATCACAGTGTTGGGCCCCGTGTTTTACATTAAACTCGGGTTTTCTAAAACTGCATAATGCGTCAATCATTATAGCATTATATACGGCGTTAATTCACATTTTGACAGTGTTTTATTCGATATATATATTAATGGGGGGAGAGAGTGACACGTTTTATTCGCCCCTTTTTGAGTTTAACAGATACGGAATGAATTGGATTGCGTCATCTTTAATCGTTTATTCATTCTTTTATATCATATGCTGTTCCTATGGTCTCATCTATGGTATTAAAACGGTAATTTTTTGATATAAAAATGTAAAGAAATTAATAGTGATTAATGTATAGGAAACGCGATTCTTTTATTTACCATTTATTTACTGCACATTCTTAGAAATCATTTTCATGGACATTTTTGGCATTTTCATGGTGTACCGATACTATCATAACGTACGTTTTAATTCGTGTTTTAAGAGATTTAAATTCACATTTTTTAATATATTTTTATAAATAATGTCATATCCTAACCTTTGTTAATCGTATTTAAACTCTTTAAATGTGAAAATATTTTAAAATTATTTTTATATTTTAAACATTTAATTTCAAAATTAAAAGCATTTATGATATTCCATTATATTTATATATCGTATGACTATTCATAACCAATACTGTATGTATAAACATGAATTCACAGTCATGGTTATGAATAGTCACACGATAGCATAGGATAGGACTTTCTTTATATTATTACATTATAAATGCATATTAACGTATGTATTAAACGAATTTTATCGAAAATGGAAACTGCAAATGTCATATTAATATAATATAATATAATATAATCCTAAAATTCCCGAAATTTCCATCATAACACTAATTAATGAATGATCATAAATACAATATTTAAATGTCATATTTAGTATTATGTGTGCATTTCAATTGTTATGAATTTTTGGTATTAAACACATGACAAAGATCCATTGTGAGATAATATATTTATTATTTAAATTTACAAATGAAATATATTAAATATATTTAATCGTTCATAACATTGAAAATTTTATTCATAAAATATTTTTAATATAAAAATGCGATTTTCTTAATAAAGGAATGGGCGATATTTTCGTCGTTAATTCTATGGTGTTATTCGGGATATCATTTTTATTTGTACTTAGTCGTTACATCACTATATTACCATATTAAGGAAATTCAAGAGCCGACTTTCATCATTTTATATCCATAATATAATTATTTATTTTTTATTTAACGGATTCATATTTTTGCACACAATTATTTTATAAAAATAAATTAAGCATTTAATTTTATATATTTATTTTAATTTATATGACACTTTTGTGACTTTTGTAACATTTTTATATTTTAATCAATTTTTACACATAATAAATGCAAATGATACTTTAAATGTTTCTAAATTTTATAATAAAATATTAAATATAATAATATTCATGATATCCGAATATCAATAAATAGAAACATAAATAATTTAATTTCTTTATCATTATAAATGAATATACGTTATAATTGCCCATGCTTAACATCGCACTCTCTTTGCTCAAATACAAAAAGTGTCTTAAATATACAAATAAATGTAAGAAAAGCTTTAATTTTTATATTTTACAATTAAATCATGCATTATGTAAAATTCATATTTAATTGTAAAATATGAATATTCACTAATATACACTACGTATGTTTCGCCATAGCAATTTTTTTCTTAAATTACACAGATTCTATATTTATAAGAGATATTTTGCAATTTTATTGGGATATGATTCTGTTTTTACATGCGGTGCGCCCTCTATAAAAAGCAAAATCATATCCCAATTCAATTGCCAAATATCTCTTATAAATTTGGGATCTCTATGCCCGATATTAAATTTTTAAATTATTTAAAAAAATTAATTATATTTAATTAATGAAACACACGATGCTTTAAAATAATCCGTTATCAATTTTAAGAAAAATATTAAATATTTATTTAATAAATAATTTTGGGTCATAATTTTAAAGAATTTTCTGTTAATATATCGTCCTAATGTATAATCTGCATTTTTTGTTATAACTTTTTTGTAAAATTATGAGTACATATAAAGGGAATAAAAAATTATATTTAATATAAATATAAAATTTATTAAATATATAATTTTTTTTAATTTCATAATTTTAATTTGAAATTACATGACTTCTTTTGTCACTCTAATTATTTGTTAATTTACGCATTCACATAAATTTCACAGACTACATATACATGTAAACCTCTATAAGACTGAAAAGTCATGCTCTCAATAATTTCCGATATGTAATAGTATTTTTTCTGATATATTTACAATGCACTTTTGAAAATTACACCCGTAATATTATGCAATTTTTAGTAATATAACAAAGAGTCAAAGATTCTTACATTTTCGCGTAATATTCTCACTAAAGTCATCTATAGGACTCTCAGGAATTTAAAAATTATTTAAAAAATAATTTAATGAATAAAAATTTTTAATTTTTTAGCATTTAATTTAGATTTATTTGTGTCCACAAAATTCACTTTTCCCTCATAATGTCAGTTCTTTTGAAAATAGTAACATTACATAGTACACCCCACATAAGGGAGAAAAGCAATAAAAAAAGAGATCATTTATATCCCCAAATTAATTAATTTCTAAATTACACAGAAATAATTATTTATCACCTTACCTCATGCTGTAAATTCCTACCTGTTTTGCAGCATGTTCCTAGAATAAGGATAATACTTTTACACCTGTATAATAAGAGATCATGAATTTCTTATATTTTGAGTTATATTTATCTTAAAATATGTTCATTAAAAATAAAAATATTTTTTTAAAAATATGTGTTATAATAAGTGTTTTGTTTAAAAAAAGTTAAATATTTACTCTTTATATTCATATATAAGAAACGGCAGTGAAAAGCACGTGTTTCGCTGTAACAATGTACATTCTTAATATATACCTTTATATATGCATTATAAGTTATAAATATGTGCATTCAAAACATTGCCGTATCTTATATTATATAATATAAGTATATAATTTATGACTTTATATATATATATAAAGAGATTTTTAATAAATTTTTGGTAAAGACATATCGCAAATGAATACAGTATTTAAAATAATGTAATTTTAATAAAATTTATTCATAACAATTTTCATATAATTCATTATTTACTTTTTAATAAATGAATGAAACAAATTTGATACAAATTTCTGTCATTATGTTATTAATTAATTGATATTAAATAATGGGGTTTTATATTTGAGGTAAAATTTGAGGTATTATTTTAGTATAAATGCATAGAGTATTATAGAATTTTAATATGTTTAAAGCATTTTTAATATGTGATGTCAAAAAAGAGAATATATTACGATATAAAATGAAAAAGAATATTCTCTTTAAACATGTTTATTCAGTATGAACGGAGGAGATATTTAGCTCCCGACAGAGTGTTCATATATTGAGAATGCAGTGTATTGCAACATTTGAGTCATCTTTAGCTAAAGTTTAATTCGTTATAATGGTACACTGTGAATATACTTTAGTGTACACTGTACAGTGTACAGTGAATCGTGTAAATAAATTTACATGTTTATGCTGTTGCAAAGAGGAGAGGGGTTTGGCACTTTTGTTTCGATCCCTCTAACTTTGGGTCTCCCTTATACCTGAGGTTGCCAAAGATGGAATGTGGTCATGCAACCACAGGCTGTGAAGGCTCAAACTTACTATGCCCTGCGCTAGTCCATGTATACTCTAAAAGAATGTATCTGAAGAGAGAAAGAGGGAGTCGGCTCAAGACCAGGGTTAGCGTCTGTGAACAAAAAGTGAATTTAACTTAACTTAAGTTATATTTTAATCTTTATTGGAATTGGCTGTGAATAACATGTCAAAAGAGTCAAAGAATTCGTCATTTGTATTGTTGCATTTTACCATGTTATTCAGCCTATGTTCTCACTAAATATACATTTCTGTGAATTATAAAATTCGAACTTTACATTCATTTATATGTGATTTTTATTTCATGTGAACGCTCAAATCATTGTGAAGCGCGTCTTAAAATGCGTTTTCAAAATGATTTATGTCCATTGAGGATGTGTGAAACATTTATCTCATTCTAAACAATACGTGTGAAACATATTTTCATCATTAAACAATTTTCTTAAATGTATTAACTATAAATGTGAACTTTTCTAATATTTATTTTCATTTATATTTTAATAATTCAATTATTTATGCATAATTATGCATGAAATTTCTACACTCAGATGCCATTGGGAATCATTTAAATAGAATTTAACTGAATCCTCAGTAATGGGGGTGCACCGAAGATTAACATTCACTCCGTTTTTTAAAAATTTAAGTGTTTTATGGTGTTTCTTAATATTATGGCCGAATATCATCACATCGCAGGTGACTTCAAATGAAGAGTTTTATTTTGAGGTAAAAGAAAATTCAATGCCAAATACTTTAGTCGGAAAAATACTAACAAAACATGGGTATCACTTTAACGAAAAGTCCCGCGAATTTGCTTTAGATGCACACAGTGGAGCCATATTTACCACTGATGTGTTAATAGATCGCGAAAGTCATGATGAACACATTAATTCAAATCTCTATTATACTTTGAGCGGTCCGAATGCTCACTTTTTTCGGATCGATGCAGAAACGGGATTAGTTACAACAGAAAAGCCCATAAATCGCGAGGAAATTGATATGTTCGATCTGAAAGTGGCGGTCCGTGACGGGGGTTCAAATCCAAAATGGATACACGCAAATCTCAAAGTAAAAGTATTAGACATTAATGACGAAATTCCTTCGATTAAATTCCCGAATAATATAAAATATATAAATGAAAGTAATTGGTTTTTAGTAGAATTTGAAGAGAACAATATTCTTGATATAAATTTACTTCCTGTGGATAATGATGAAGGGGCAAATGGCACAGTCGATTTAAAGTTGTTATATAATTATAATGGCCTCTTTGAAATTAATGAGTTTACTAGACGCTTAACATCAACTAGATTGCTTAACTATGAAGAATGTAATATGTATAAATTATCAATCGTCGCGAAGGATCGCGGTATTCTAAACTATCAATTAAGTTCCACGACGACTGTGGTAATAAAAGTGCTCGACAAAGATGATATCTCTCCCATGGTTTACCCGCGAATTTATTTTGCATTTATACCGTGGAATTTTAAGGCATTGAATTATTCCATTGTTGTCACGAGGGTGTTAGTGAGAGATTCCGATCAACAAACTCCGGTTAACTTTAGTATTCATAGTCACGATGCAGAGATGCTCTCACAAATGTTTACTCTGAATAGCAAAACGGGTGAAATCAAACTAAGCACTAGTATAGGTTTGTTTGATAAGGATCTCCCTAATCTTGTGAAGTTTAATGTTAGTTGCAACGGATGCCATAAGAAAAATAATAATTCAGAGGTGAATATATATATAATTAATACGGATAAATCAATGATTTACCGCGAAAACTTTAAACGAAAATATAATTTTAACGTAATTGAAAATGTGAGAATGGGGAACATCATCGGAAAGATCGACATTGATCCTGAAAAGTTCCATATGTACATAGTTTCGGGGGATCCGTTTAATCACTTTAAAATCGAGAAAAACATACTTAAAACAAATGCGTTCATAGACAGAGAATTCATATCAAATTATAGGTTACAATTAGTCGCTGCGAATGACAAACTCTTCTTTCAAATCGATGTTAACATTAACGTAATCGATGTGAATGACTGTAATCCTTTGTTTTATGATAAATATGTCGAAATTACTATTGATGAGGATATACCCCCGAAATACACCATATATCGACTTAATACAGTAGATCCTGACATTGTAAATAATAATGAAGAGAAATTAGACATAACATACGAAATAGTTAATAATCGGTATGATTTATTTTTAATAAAAGACAATGAAATTAAATTAAAGCGATCGATCAGCGAAGTAATTGATGTTTCAAAAGGACGACAGTTACAAGCGATTGATACAATACATATCGAAGTAATTGCAATCGATCGGAATAAAGTACATTCAAACGCTAATGAAATGCTTACATTAGTAAATAGTGAAAAAGAAATGCATACCGAAAAACATAATTGTCCATTAGCAAATACTATCATGTTATTTATACATATAAAGCCTATCAACAAATATAAGCCCGTTTTTAGTATGCCATTTTTGGAGATCGCTATTAAAGAATCGACTGAAGTTAATGAGCATTTTTTTAAAATTAACGCATTTGATGATGATGGTGATACCATTGCTTATCGCATTGTGAATGGAAATGTTAACGATGTTTTTGGTATTTTTCCCGATGGGAATTTATATGTAAAGAAAAAATTAGATCGTGAAGAGATAGACGCTTATTCTTTAACAATATTAGCATTAGAATTGGATCGCTATGGTAATATTCGCGATAATCCTAATAATGTCACTGTCGAATGTAATGCATTAATTCATATAATCGATGTCAATGATAATAGCCCTAAATTCACGAATAATACTTATTATTTCGAAATACCGGAGAATTCCCCTATAAACACATTAATTGGTCAGATAATAGCTCAGGATTCTGACATTGGTTCAAATTCGGAAATATATTATTCCATCATTGACTTTAATCTAAGTTCAACTGTTGACATTGACTCTTACACTGGACATTTGTGGAGCCGAATTCAATTCGACCGTGAACTTTTACCATTTCTTGAGATAGTTGTAGAGGCGACGGATCAGCCCAAAGACGATGACAAATTAAGTACCAAAGCATTGATTAAGATTAATATTATCGATGTCAATGATAATCCTCCAGTGTTTAACACTCCCAATAATGTTAAAATGCGCTCAAAAAGAAAAGGCACTACTGTTTTAGAGGGCGATTTGCTAGTTAACGAAGCGGCAAAAGTTGGCTCTATATTAATTACTTTTGAAGCATTTGATTTAGATTCAGAATCTGTGATAAGATATATGATTTCGAATGAAAATCCCCAAACGAATAACTATGCTTTGAATGATACTAGCGGCGAATTAATATTAGTAAAGGAATTAGACAGAGAAATTATTAGCCGATTTAAATTGTTAATAGAAGCAAATGATGGTAAATATGTGAGTTATTTTAAACTCTATATTCAAATCGAAGATATAAATGACTGTCCACCGCTATGGAAGAACTTTACTGTCAATGAAATTAGCATTTTTGAAAACGTTTCAATCGGAACTGAGATATTAAAGTTCAATGCGATTGATCATGATACGGGCGTCGGCGGAATGATTCGATATGAGATAACATCGAACTCCAATGGTAAGAGATTCTTTGATATCTCAGGGCAGAGCTTAATTCTCATAAATAAACTCGATTTTGAATCACAACGAATTCATTATTTAAATGTGACCGTAGTCGATGCTTTAGGCTTAAGGGGGGATACGCGCGAATTAAAAGTATTCGTTTCCGATATAAATGACTGTAGTCCCACATTCTCTCAACAATTGGGCAGTCTCATTCTAAGAGTGTCGGAAAACTTCAAAATCGGTGCTAAAATAATGAGTTTAAAAGCCACTGATTGTGATGAAAATGATCATCTCTTATATTATATTGTAAATTGTAATGTTAATTATCAGACACAAACTCATAAAAAGCATTTATATTCACTTTTACATCCGAAAGAATATAAATTAACAAAAAACAATACATACTGTCCCTTTGAGATTAACTCAAAAACCGGTGATATAATCACATTGTATCAATTGAATCGTGAAATCATTGAATCAATCAAATTATACATCAGTGTAAAAGACGATGCCGGACATTCTGATAATAGAAAAATTGTAATTTTATTGGACGATGTTAATGATGAAAAACCGACATTTGTATCTCCGAACACCTTTATTCATATCGCACCGGTCGAAGAGAATAAACTTTTGGGCACCATAGAAGCACTTGACTTTGATGCAGGAATTAATTCTATAATTAACTATAAAATTGATAATACTGATGTGAACGAATTTATACATTTAGACAGTCATAGCGGACAATTAATTGCTACAAAAGCATTGTTTCCGAATATCAATAAACAATTTGTCGTGAACATTATAGCTACAGATGGTGGTGGATTAACATCATATGATATTATATCGATAATTATTTTGCCCATAAATGTGCGGGAATCAAAGATTTCTCCGCGTGAAATAAGCATTGAATTAAACGAAAATGAACCCATCGGTGTTCATATCACTAAATTAAATTGTGACGATACACTTTCACTGTTAAATGGGAAAAGCATAATCCAAAACTGTGAGTTTTATATCGTTAATGCCACAGATCGCACATTTACAATCGACCGTCAAACGGGGGATTTATACAGCACTGCGATCATTGACAGAGAAACACGAAATAAATACGATATGAATGTCATGATCATTAACAGAAACACTTTAACTAAAGTTAAGGTAATTAAACGCTTATATATTTACAATTATTATAAATTCGTAAAATTATTAAATTTTTAATATTTAAGATTACTGTTAATGTTTTGGATCAAAATGATAATGCACCACGAATTAGTAATTTAACATTAACAATACATTTGAGTGAAGACACATCTATAGGCACCACAATCATAGATTTGTCAAATTATGTCATAGACGATGATCTCAATTCTAAACTCGAATATCACATAATCAATTGTTCATTATGTGAAAGTAATCAATTTTTACTGAATAAATACACAGGAATCGTAAAATTAAATGTAAGTATAGCATTTTAGACATTTAATTAAATAATTTAAGATAAATATATAAATTTATTTATCTCAACCATTTTATAACTTTCCCTTTTTAATTATGATAATTAAATAAAAAATCATTTTTTAAAGAAATTAAATAATATCTAATCACAGCACAATCATAAAAAATACATTTTAATTAATTAGAAACGAATTTTAGAAATGTCAATGAAAATATCCTATTAAATTCTCAAACTTTTTTTTAAAAAAAATTTATCACTAAATGTTGTGTTAATATAAGCAATAAAATAAATTACTAATACGTAATAAATTTAAAAATAATTAAGGCATTTATA